>OZ024773.1:10607110-10852838 GCA_964017025.1 Stenichneumon culpator
TTATTCGGTCGCGTGCAGTCGGCGTTCCGGCGCCAATACGTGACTTATTGTTACGCCTGTTTTTTTTTCTTTTTTTTTTTGCTACTAAGTCCGATGCATGCAACTACTATGCTTCGATCGAGCGACGATTGCAGCTAACAGCGGCAACGCTAAAACCTGCCCCCGGGCGTTTCGCTATTCCGCATGAACTACTCAGCAGTATTTCTCTGCATTCGTACTTTTGAGGAAATACATCACGGTGGATAACTACTTTGCGGGATAGTGACGCGACAGAACGTTCAACATTTTTTACTCCCGAGCGACGATGCGCGAGAATCTCGACAGAGAGAATTACAGAATGTTAAATTATTGTCTACCGGTGGATAAAAAATTTTATCTCTTCGAGACGGTCGTCCGAAAGTTATCCGGATGCACGCTCGAGTTTCCACCATTGTCAATCACCCCGGTATTCGCCTCACGCTCTCCTTATCCGCTCGCGGATCCGTTTTCTTTCCCATCTCCGACACGCGCTTGAGAATTCAATGAGGGAACGAAAAAAAAAAATAAAATAAAAAAAAAAGAATGAAAAAAAGCCCACCGCCGCCAAGGTACACGGGAGAGTTTCGCGCTCGGTGTCGCGCGTGTATTCCTGCACCGAGTACACGCGACGCGTGTCCTTTCGTTGCTTCTTTTCTGTCCTACAGTTATTAAACTAAAAAGGACGCGCTGCGGCCTCCGTACGGTTCTAGCTTCGACGTCACAATTGCCGCTGGTCTCTTATCGGCTATCTGATATCCAGATCAGTACAGCATATCGTCACTCGGCGCGACAGATAAGAGGCATCGAGCGGCGAGTCATGAGTTCCGCAAACAAACAAAACAGAAAAAAATGAAGAAAAAAGAGAGGCCCTCCCAACGAGCGGAAGCAACCCTCGCGTGACAATGTTTGCTTCAATCTGACTTCCGGGGCGTCGAGATTTATCGAGAGCACAGTCGCCGTCACTATCCCTTCTTGGCCGTGCATTTCAAAACAGCTGTCCGGCGGTTCGCGAGCTGCGGGCATCTCACTCGAAGGACGTGGAACGCGCTCCGGTGAAAGATTTCATGCGCAATACAGACACACAGGCCTCTATGTGTTTCTCTCGACATCGTCCAACTGCGCGTACAGCCGTTTTGCGTATGTCCCCACGTGGGTGTTTAGCTAACATTCTAATTTATCTTGTTTTTCCGAGTCCATCGCAGTGCGCACCTAGTCGTCGACTTCGGCCGTGGTTGGAAACTCGGACGGCTCTGATCTTCGTACATTCCACGAAATAATTTCGTCATTTCTGGCGTTAATCGTGTTCCAGCTCAGAAAAAAATACAATGAAAAAAATAATGATCGCTATCGTCGAGCGAACATCGGGACGGCGAAGCGTAGGTTGAAGCTGGACTTTAAACGGAGTGGCCCTGCGGTGTGGGCAGCGGTGTCTCCAATTCCGCATGGATAGAGCCGATTGTGTCCTCTACTCTTTGTCCCTTTTTCGCGTGCCCCGGCGCTGTCGACCAAACCGCCCGAGTTGGTTTTTTTTTTTTTCATCCCGGACTTTAGAATTTTCTCCAACACTCCGATAGCCTTTGTTGCCTCCTGGCTCGGTCCGAGTTTCCAGCGTCGATCGATTCCCAGCTCGCTCCACCTGAACACAAATATGCCGATGATTTAACAGTTAATTAATCGCTCGTGAACGGCTCGAGCCAAAGTTTAACTGGGATACTTTGTACCTGAGGCGGCAGCGACAAAGTCAAATCTCAACAGTCATTGTTCTCGGCATCTGTGTGCAACCAAGCGCGATGACGTTCAATCGCTAAACGCACTTCCGCTTTGCTACAACACACAGTGCCGGAGCTGTGCACGTACGGTAGATGCTGCCGAAGAACCGTAGAGTGATTCGGTGACTCGCAAAAGTGTGTGTGTATTCGTGTGTCGCCTCGCAAGTGCGATTCTCGTTGTGCTCGCTTTAGGCTACTATTGGAGGTCTCGTTTCTGCCCTCTCTCATTCCCTCCACGGCTCATTCACTTCGTTCGGGCTTGACGGACAGCTGAATGCACGTACAAAGACTCCCGGGCAGGCCACTGGCGGAGAGATTCGAGGATCCCGTACCACCGGAGAGTCTATAAATCGTGGACCATCTGCTGGACGAGAGTCGTCCTTGATCATTGTACGGAAGAGAAAATAAAAGATGTTAAGACCGAGGAAAGACTCCTTCGACGGGCAGATCAGGTAGCAAGAAACTTCGGGCGACCCGAGGATGAAGTACCGTTTGTGAAAAGATCCCCCGAGCGGAATTTTCACGCACACGTGGCGGGCTCGTTCTCGAGAGTTCACGGGTCCGAAGGTTCTCGCACGCCCACGTGAAAAATAAAGAAAAGGGATCGAGTTTTGCCCATTCTCGAGGCCATCCTACGGGCTCGCCGCCTCACCGGAAACTCGCTCTCGTTTCTCCGCCGAAGAACTCCCGTCGTCCGCGTCCCGTGGAAGATCTCTCTTCTCCATTTTCGGATTAATCCATGCGCTGGATAGTTTGTTTCCAAGTTCGACCGGCTAACGCATTCCGCGTCTGGCTGTTTACCGGATGAGTCACACGTGCCGCGAAGATCGAGACACGATTTTATTTTTTTTCTCTCCCGAGTGGAAAATCACGTTCCGGCGATTCCGGGAGCGTCTCGAATTAGACGATGTCTCGGCTCGGAAAACATACGACGGAAGAGGGGCTTCGTGGGAGCCTCGGTAGTCCTCGTACAGCGTAATGTACGTCGATGCGATATCCCAGTCACGTTGCTAAGAACGCGCGGGTGGTTACAAGCTAACCAAAGAATTCTCGGCTGAATACCGAGTTCTGGCCAAGAGTGCAGCGTAGCGAGGTAAGTGGAACTCTCGTAGAATCTGTTGCGCGCTCTTCTCTATACCGGACGTGTGTGCGTACGTGCATGTGCATCCCGCGTAGCTCCGCCGGTGTGCGGAGGCCGAAGCCGCGTTCGCTGCGTTTCACTCGCAGCTGGAGGGATTCGCCAACTCGCTGGCTACTACGCTATTCTTAGAGTTCCACTCATCTTTAATAGCGCCGTAGCGCGGCCGATGGAGGAGACAGCTCCGTTCTTTTCTTCGGCGACTGAATCGACGGAGAGTTCACCGATCCTGATCGATTCCTACGAACACGTGCGGGGGGTCTCCGTCCTTTGCTAACTGGAAAAGAAAAAAAAATCAATTATTTCAACGTCACTAGACATCCCCGAAGCGCGCGACAAAGGATGTCTCGGCATCGCCCGGGCTCCGTGTCGCGTTTTAATTTCGCATTGGAACGTGACCAGCTAGCTCGATAGCTTTTTATAATCGATATTCGCACCGGTCCCGATGACTCACGGGGGATAGACACAATCTACTCAATCATCGTACAGGTATATAATTTAATCTTCGATCGCTCACTCTTGTGTATCCGCGACCGTCCACGTGTATGTCTTGCCGAGGCGCGCTGTCCCAGCGAATATACATTAACAGCCGATGCACTCGAGCTGCCGCATATGCGGTCACCTTGACTTCGGCTCAGCTGCTATAGCGCGCCGGCATGATCCCTTCATGCGCCGGCTAATTAGATGGTAATTATCCCCGAGCGTCCCACGAACTAAATAACCGTGGAAAAATGAAATAAAAGCAAAAGGCTTTTGTGCATTACGTAAAGCGAAGAGATACGACCGGCCTCGGTGAGCTTAGCGAACGGAAACTCCGCGGATACTGCAGCGTGAATCGTCGCTGTTTGAAAAAAATATTACGACGGATTACCGACGCGTTTGCGTCTTAGCACGAAGGCTCTACGGTTATGAATCGCGAACACGGATCCGGGGCTGGTTCGTCGGCAAATATAGGTAGTTTAATATAGACGGTTCGATGCAGCTTCGAGGATGTTTGAATGTCTCGGATGGATTACACATCCCGTCCAACGCTCGCATTGCTTTTTCATAGCCGTCGGTGGAGCAGCCGATGTGTATATGGCAATGGCGAAGTCGATAAAGCGCGGAGGCGAGTGACTCACCGCGCGCGTTCCAGTCGCGGACAAGTCCTGTGGGCAAGGATCAGATCGTTGCGGGACGTTTCTCGCCCGACGAAACGACGACGGAGAGACTCGTATTGGTGCCGTCGCGACGCCCGGCGCCCCTGTTTTATCTCCCCATTTTTCCCTCCGTTCGGTGCTTTTGTCTCCTGCTGTGTCACCGGCGTCGAGGACTCTCCTCATATGTACGACGATCCATTTTTTCTTCGGGGAATTTCCTGCTGCTGCCGCTGCTGCTGCTTCGCCGGGCCGAAGGGTGAATTCGCGAGGCCGCGCGGGGTCGGACGAGGTCGAGCCACCGCCTTCTCCATCCTTCCAAAAGTTATTTCCAACTTGTATGAATCTATAGGACTTTATAATCGCTCGATACAACTGCACAACTTCGCCCTCCTGCAGAGAGCCATCGGCGATAATCGATTTTTCACCCGTGTAAAGTTCGTGGACTCTCCAAACGATTTCAAGCTTGACTTCGGGCGTCACTCCGGCCCGACATTTAAGCTCTTCTCTTCACACAGCTTTTTCCATCCACTACCCCAGTTTGCACGATGACGATGAACTGAAAAAAAACCCAAAAAAAGTTGATAAACGTGTGTAAGCTCATGATACACGCAATTGCCTTAACTACGGAGTCGTTGGACTCGTATATTCTCGACAATTAGCTACCAGACAGCAGCGTCCCACGCGACCTGGTTAATCTCGCGGATATGGAGTACGTGCACCACCGTACGCTTTTTAGATTGATTCTTCCTACTCGCGCTCGCGGGGTGTTTGTCCTTTCCTCTTCACTCGTGTCCTCTCGCTCTCAGCGGCACTTCGCATACGAAACCCGAGACGTTTCGAGTTAATATTTAGCGACACCGCGACGACTAGTCCGATGCCGCGCGGATCGTTGAAACCCTTGAAGCTCCAACGGTGCACAGTCCGCCGGGTCTCTGCGGAATGCGAAGAAGAAACTTAAAGGCAATTTCAGTAGCACAGTAAACTACTGTTCAGCGATAAACTCTTTTGCGCGGATAATTTTTTTTTTTTATACACAACTCATAAAAGAAAATAGAAAACAGACGTTCTTTCGCAAATTATACAGATATCCCTGAACCGTAAATTTTCTCATCGCGCTTACCGAGCACGTGGTACTTTCATTCATCGTTAAATTCGAATAGAAATTCTCGCCAAAATTTGCCCTCGTCGATGGCCGCATTATTCCGCGATCCGTAATAATAGTGACCGGTAAAACACTTTCGTCGGTGTTTCAACGGTGGGTAAAATTGATGACAGAGCCGTTCTACTTTCGAGTTAGGCACATCTACCTCGCCCACTTAGATTCGTATTTATATCTCGACGCGCTCATCTCTCTTTCCCTTTGACTATAAAACCCCCTCGACGGGTCGCTTCTGCGTGTATTGTAACACAAGAATCTCATCTACGAATTGAATGCAGTTGTACGCCGTGCGGAGTTTGCGACGCAAGCCGATAGTTTCGTGCCCGACTGTTGTGCATGTATACTGTACGGAGACACGAAACTCTCCTCGTGGAGACAAATGGCTTCCGGCCAAAATTCTATCGTCCATCCGATATAGGTATCAACCGACCATCGGGAGTATCTCTGTCCCTATACCCAATTGCACAATCGTGTACTCGATTACCGTCACGATGATTAACCCCGTGCGGCAATCGGTTTACTCACCGGTTAATCTAGTCCTTAGCAACCCTCGCTCGAACCGATCACCAGTACACGCTGATCTCTCGTGCAATTATCAGCGTATCAGCGGTGGGATTGTCTTCCGTGCTCCATTTACGAGGCTAACAGCGGGTGAGCTTTCTTCTTCTCGCCACTTCGCCGATCACCTGTTGGGGTCAGTCGCTTGTTAAATTTATTTATAATTTCCTTGCACGTTCGCACCCACGCCGCGTTTCGTGCAACAAATTTCGTAGCGACGTTACGTTGTTCTCTCGACTTTCGAGATCCACTTGGCCTCTCGCTGCAGGGCCGGTGGATCTCGATCGGGGTCTTCGTATATATTAATCCTTCGGTTGAACGATGCGTTCGGGAGGTATTACCGTTTACCGGAGGGAACGGCCCGTTATCGCCCGTTCGGGAGTAGTTCATGTTTCGAGGCTCGTCTGCAAGCTCGTCACGGACGCGACCCGGTGGGCTCGTATTTACCGTACATAATACACGCTTCTCTCGGGAAGCAAATCGTTTGGCCTGAATCGATCCATCGACTCGATATGACATTTAGGAGGAGTTCCTAGGTGTCGCATCTCAATTAGCCAGTGCTATCTACGTACCGCTTCGGCTTGTTTTTTTTTTTATTCGAACGATGCACAGAGGTGGAAGCAACGATCGATCTCGATTGGTACCGTTCGGTGGTCCTCTCGAACGATATGACATTTCCAAAGGCTTTTAGGCCGCATCTCAATCGGTGCTGGCCAGCTGCAGACGAACGCAACAGCACACGGAGAGTCTTGAGAGTAACACTCGTCTCTCTCTCTCTCGTTCTCTGTATCTCTGGCAGCTCGCGGCCCACTCGAGATTCTCGGACCGCTGAACGCGGCCGTAAATAGTGCGAGGGCTCCTCCTCTCGACGTACGCGAAACTCTTCGTTTTTTTTTTTTTTTTTCATTTCTTTTTCTTACAACTGCCAGCACTCAGTTCGCTTTCGATTACTTTTCTGACGAGTGTTTTTTTTTTTTGCTTCTTCACGTTCACGCTTGTCTCACAGGTGACGATAGGAAACGAACCGGAGATCCGACGAAGTCGCAGCTCAACGTTGGCCGAGGTGTCCGTGTTCGTGTCTAGGAACGTTGCGCGTCTTGCCACGCGCTCAGAGTTTCAGCGAGAATGGATCAAGCCAGGAAGCAGATCGCCTCTTCGGAGATCGCGATGGCGAACGAGGTCTTCGATCTTTTCTGCAATGCCACGACTCTCAAGTCGATACTCGGACACTTTCGGCATCTCTGCGATCTTCTTAAGATGAGGCCTAACACATTTCCACAATTTTATCCGAAATTCAAGTCGAAACTCCGATCGTGGAAGGCCCAGGCGTTGTGGAAGAAATTCGATCAGAGAGCGAATCACAAGTGTTACAACAGAGGCAAGGCATGCCCGAACACGAGGGTAGGTACTTCGCGGTAATCTGCAAAAGTAAAAAATTGAATTAAGATTAGAAGATTAATCGTTCGATCGTTTCAGGTCCTGATCATCGGCGGCGGACCATGCGGCCTAAGATCGGCTATAGAGGCTCAATTACTCGGAGCCAAAGTCGTCGTCGTGGAGAAGCGGGATCGTGTATCGAGAAACAACGTTCTCCATCTGTGGCCCTTCGTTATTCAAGATCTAAGAGCTCTGGGGGCGAAAAAATTTTTTGGCAAATTTTGCGCGGGCTCGATAGATCACATAAGTATCAGACAGCTTCAGTGTATACTTCTGAAGGTTGCTCTCATACTCGGGGTCGAGTTTCACGAAAACGTGAGCTTCGAATCTCTGGTACCGCCGCCCGAAAATCAAGAGGAGGGCAGTGAGTATATTCCGCAACGATGTTTCAATTTCATTCGAATTCGCGTGGTTACCGATATTAATTTTTTAATATTTTTTTTCTTGTTTCTTGTGCAGAAATTGGATGGAGAGCGAAAACAACACCTCAGGATCATCCGGTGTCGCAGTACGAGTTCGACGTGCTCATCGGGGCCGACGGCAAGAGAAATACCCTCGAGGGTTTCAAGCGCAAGGAATTCAGGGGAAAGCTAGCCATTGCCATTACCGCGAATTTTATAAACAAGCGTACCGAGGCGGAGGCACGAGTCGAGGAGATAAGCGGCGTTGCTTTTATATTTAATCAGAAATTCTTCAAGGAATTGTATCAAGAGACTGGGATTGATCTCGAGAATATAGTCTACTATAAGGACGACACACACTACTTTGTCATGACTGCCAAGAAGCACAGTCTCATAGACAAGGGCGTCATACTGCAGGTGAGTCGCAGACGCAAAGTTACATTTTTCTTGCGTCTATTATTTTACACTTTTCGTAAAAGGGAAAAGGCAGAAGAAAAGTGTACAGGAAACAAAGAGTATGTGATTCGCAAATTGACGGTATTTTGTTTGGCAGGATCACGCTGACACGGCAAAGCTCCTTGCCAAGGAGAACGTCGACCGCGACGCTCTGATGCTGTACGCGCGCGAAGCTGCCGAATTTTCGACAGAGTATCAAATGATGGACATGGAATTTGCCGTCAATCATTACGGGCAGCCTGACGTAGCGATGTTCGATTTCACGTCAATGTACGCTGCCGAGAATGCTAGTCGAGTCTTGGAGCGCCACGGTCACAGGCTCTTAATGACTCTCGTCGGTGATAGTTTACTCGAGGTTTGTATTTTTCCGTTTCCGCTTACCCGAGACAATTCGCTCGCTGGCACGTCTCACCCGTAACTTCGCTTGCTTCTTGCAGCCCTTCTGGCCGACGGGTTCAGGCTGCGCTAGAGGATTTCTCAGTTCGATGGACGCCGGATGGGCCATCAAGGGATGGGGTGCTTCGATGCTGCCTCTGGAAGTATTGGCGGAACGTGAGTCCATATACAGGCTTCTCGGTCAAACTACACCGGAAAATTTGAATAGAGATTACGCTGCATATACCTTGGACCCTCACACAAGGTACTCTTCAAACTCCCCACATATCCATTTCAGCCGGTCGTAAATATGAAGTTTAATTTTTTTTCAATCTTCGTTTCCACCAGGTATCCAAATTTGAACTCTCGTTCCGTCTCGGCGATTCAAGTACGAGGCCTTCTTGAAACCGACGATCCGGAGAACATCAAGCAGCCCTCTGCTCTTCCATCGGCGATAGATTTGCCTAAAAAACGCAGACGCCGAGGTAAGAAAGGGTACACACGAAAATTATACAGATTATAAAAAAATATGGATATATATATATATATTTTTTTTTTACAGATACTCAAGTGCATCCCGATACCTTGCTCCACTGGCTGCAAAGACAAGTGGCTCTGTACGACGACGTTCACATCGAGGATATGGGAGCTTCTTTCAAAGATGGCCTTGCTATAAGCGCGATAATTCACAGATACCGGCCGGACCTAATAGATTTCAGTGCACTCACGTCCGAGGACAGTGAGAAAAATAATCAAGCGGCTTTCGACATATTGGAAAAAGAATTGGGCATTTCACCGGTAAGTCTTGAAGCCCGTCTGAAAACAATGTGTCTATTTTCTAAAAAAAAAAGATGCTCCAAAAATGATTTTTCAACGTTGCAGATAATGACTGGCGAGGAAATGGCTCATTGCGACGTGCCAGACAAGCTGGCAATGTTCTCCTACCTCACGCAAATATACGAGGCTTTCCGCGGTGAGATACCCCACATAAAGCATCCGAAATTGGTAAGTTACATCTATAAGCGATTCCTAATGGTAATCCGGTTTTTTTCCGTCCCTGCGTAAATTTTTTTTTTTTTTTTTGTAACCTACCACCCCATCCAGAAAGCCAATTCCCCACCTCGAAAATCGTGTTCCCGATGCTGTCACTGTTCTCATCGTTCTAACAAAATCCCGGACATTAACAATAATCGGGTCGAGCGGAACAGAGTAACGAAATACAAAAGTTTTTTCGAATCGAAGACTAGAGTAGACCAAGGACGAACGAGACAGCGTCAGCTCTCTCGCGCATTGCCCCTGGTAATTTTGCCGATTGATTTGCAAACTGTTTTCGCAACCGGGGATCGTACAAGTGTTTCGGCTTGTTCTCCGCAGGAACCTGAGAACGACGAGAGGCCCCTTTACACCAAGCAATTGTCACAATTAACTCACGAACAGAAGGCTCAGCTGATCGGACGTTTGGCAAAACCGGAGAGCGCCACGCGCGCGAGACACTCACGATCTCGTCACAATAACGAAAACGTTCTCGCACCTCCGGAAAAGAAAACGGACACGGTCAGTCGGCGTTCGCGAAAACGCCGAAGCACCGAAAAAATGGGAGCTACAGTGGTAAGTTAAATTTCTTTAACGTTAAAAAAAGTTGCTTCGTAAACTCATCTGTTATATCCTCGTAAAAAAAAAAAAAAAATTGGGAATATCTCAACGTGACTTCTGTCCCGTTGCGATTCAGTCGTCCTGGCCGAAGATTCGAGCTACGATCCCTCAAGGAATAATCGTATCGGTGTTGTCCATATTCCTTGGACTGCTCGTCATTGCGATTCGAGGATAAAGAATCGAGCCTTCCCCGTTTCCGACAACCACCATTGGCAATAGTCTCTCTGCACCTGTTACAAAAACAAAACAAAAATCAAAATAAAATAAACTATATTTATACACTGAATTTAAGTACATTTAAAAAAAAGCCCGATCATGAAATAGTCGAGTCAGAGCGAGTAGTGAAAAAAAAGTAAAAAAATAAAATCGCGTTTAGGATATTGAAATGAACGAAAAAAATCTATTTATACGTTAATCTAAAGGAGGAGAGGCAAAAGAGACTCGAAGACATTGAAAAGAATCGAGTCGATCGAATGAGGAAGCGTCAATATCTTCGTAAAATGGCGACTCAACAATTCTATAAGAGCATACAGATGCTCGCGGCTAATGCAAAGCGTGAAAAGGACGAGCCTTTCGAGGATTATTCGATATTCTTGTACCGTCAAACTGCTCCGGACTTCAAGGATAGGGTCAAAGATCTCGAGCAGAAAATACTATATCCAGTAAGCCCCAATCCCCAAAGTTTAAATAGTGTGCTGCGTGATATATCGATATGTAACGTCGCTTGATAGTTATAACAAACAGCAAAAAAGAAACACCTTTCACGTGGGCGGAACAGCCTGGATAGTATCCTAGTGTGTAGGTGACTTGCCGAGAGGACCCGTTTAGAAAGGGTCTCGGCTCGATTTAACGTGTGTGATTATTACAAAACAAAATAAGCCGCGTGTATAACGCTTATCAAAATTTTCTTTTACGTGTGAGAAATTATTTAATTACGACACTGACGATATGCACAGCTCGCCCAGTTCTTAGCAGTCTAATAACTAACTGCTTCCCGCTGCTGAAATAATTACTATCTACGATTTCTTCAGTCTTTCACAAAAAAAAAAAAAAAAAAAAAAAAACAGCCAAAACGTACAGCAAAAAAGATAAATAGTGAACGTAAGAGCGCTTATTCGAGATATGCTTTTAGGACAGGGAGCCAAAGTTACACGCTGGTCATCACCGAGGCAGCATGGATGATGATTTTTCCGGTAGGATAAAGGATATCGAGGATAAATTGCGGGGCACTGCAGCCACGGACAAAAAGCCACGGGATCTTCTACGGGCTATAGGTTGGTGCCTCGAGTTTTAGTCCTAGTTCGAAGCTTCGACGAGGTAGGAAAGATAATAAAATGGGTATCGTCGATGCAGGAAAAATCGAGAAAACAGACTGGAACGTAAAGGAGATCGAGAAGAAGATCGAAGAGAATAAGATGGGCCGCGGGCTCCGCCAGGAGAGAGTGGAGAAGGTTCCAAAGTGGAGTCGCGAGCAGGTTGGCAAATCTATTTCAATTATCGTCCGATTGATAAATTCTCTTCAGGTCTCTATATGCTTCCTTCAGTTTCTAGCTCGGCAAATCAAGATGGAGAAGAAGGGACGCGATCCAAATCAGTTGGACAGTAAGTACGCCGATATTGATAACACCCTCAAGGATATTGACCGGAAGATCAAAGAGGGTAACGTCCTCGGTCACAATAAAGTATCGGCAATGGCCGAACAATTTGCCAACAAGAGTCAGGACGCCGAGCCGAAAGTTCAGAGATCGGTAAATATTAATAATCGTCGATTCGCCGATGGAAGTTGTGACGCGATCAGGGGCAAAGAAGTCAGCAAGGGCCGACCGAACGCGACTATATTTTATTTATATATTTTTTCTGTCGAACAAACGCGTGACGCGACGTGCATGCGTAGAATCTGTTCCACTTGTCCTAGCGAGCGCCTCAGCCTTTCGTACAGATATTATCATTTCTCAACGCTAACGTGTTTTTCAATGTCGCAACCGTTCTGTCGTTCTGTCATCTTTTTAGTTGTTTTTTTGTTTATTTATTTTTTAACCGAGTGTGTGACGTACCGCTGACTTTGAACCCTTGAATCCTGCCACGAAACTGTCGCGAGGCGGATGCTTCAATGCTTTGACCACTTTTTTTTTCTAGAATTCTAAAGCAGCAATAACACTACCGACACAGGGAGGCTCGGAGCTGTGCCATTTTTGTGATAAACGAGTTTACTTAATGGAGCGTATGACTGCCGAGGGAAAATTCTTTCACCGTGGTTGCTTCCGTTGCGAATATTGCTCTACTTCTTTAAGAATAGGTTCGCATTAAGATATCGGTATCGATAAGCGCCCACGAGAACGATGATCTAATGGACCCTATTTATTTTTCTAGGAAATCACACATTCGACAAGGACAAAGACGGTGGACGTTTCTATTGCACTCAGCACAATGGCCTACCCGGAACAATAAAGGCTCGCGTCGAGAAGAAGAAGATACCCCTACTCAACAAAGAGAACATACCAGACTCCTCAGCCCCGAAGAAACAAGCATTAGATAAGGTGAGCAGCTGTTTATATATTGCTCAAAGAATCGTTGAATAATTTTTTTTTTCTTGCATACAGGCAAAGACACCTTTGGAAGGCGTAGTAGGCCTCGACCTCTTGGATCGCGGACAAACACCGGAAAGAATAGAATTTGAGAATCTCGCAGGAATGTCAGACGCGGAGGAAGCTCAGAGCCAGATGGACGAGGACGAATGGACCGACAGAAATTTCGGTGCATCAGCAGCGGAAATGGGCTCCAGCGACGACATTTCTGACATGAGGTTCGTCCCCGTTATTCCATCGGTGGCAGAATAAACATCGTCACCACGAATTTCATTGATTAATTTTTAATCGACAGTGACTCGGACGAGGAGAACGAAGTTTATGAGGAAGCGATGGACCAGCCTATAACAACCGAGGGAACGATTGAGTTAGCGAAAAACTGGACTCTGCGTTATTCCCATCCACACGCATCGACGGGCCACTCGGACACCGGCAGCAACGAGTACGAGGACTCGAGCGACGAATACACGAGCGAAGGTGGGTAACGTATTAGAATAAAAAAAAGAACGAACGAGAGAACTCGCCGCGGTCGAGCATTATATATTCTCAGACGAGTTCGATCTTGATCTTGGGGTGTAGCAGACTTCAGACCTTGTTAAAAATTTGCGTCTAGACGAAGAGAGTGGCACGGCAACGGAGGACGAGGAGGACGTCAGAGCCCGAGAATTGAGGAAACAAGAGGTCTGGCTGCAGGTGCCACCGAGGAGTTCGGACACGGACACCGGCTCGGAAACGGAGGTGAAACATTCACAAGAATCTACCGTAGATACGTTAGACGCGAGTCAAATTTGTAACGATGTCGTTCGTGAAAATTGTACAGTGATCGAATTAGAGAGTAGCGTAGACGCGGATATTAATTCGCATACGATAATTGACGAGCCTGTCGTGACACACGCGAGTGACGAGACAACAGACTCGAAAATTGTAGATGTAGATAACGAGCTTACGAGTCGCAACGAGAATAATCGTCGTAAGACTGACGAGTCGTTTGACGATGGTAGAAATTTACAGGAGGTAAAACAAGCTAGTGACGGTAGTTGCTGTAGTGTTTCGCATTTAGACGTAGGACACGTCGATCTCGATCCTAGCATCCCCGGTTCGTTCGAATCTCGTAGTAGCGTACAATCCGAATTTCCCGACGCGATTTCCGATTCCATTCTCGTCGACGAAGTCCCAGTGCCGATAAAAACCGACAGCCTCCAAGTGAACGGAGACAATCTTCCCGACCTGATAACTTCCTCGCCAAAGCTCGATAGACCGTCGAGAATCCACAATACGGCAGTCGTCGTGGAAAATGGAGAGCGGAAAAGTGTTATCCCAGTTGTTTCCGTAACAGCGGCGACTCCGACGGTGGAAGAAAAGCGTCAACTTACGATTCAACCTGTGAACAATGAATCAAATGCTTATAACAACTTGAAGAAAGAGTTAAAGTTGCGAAGAGCCAAGAAGAAAGAACGTCTGGCCGAGCTTCGACCGCTCTCGAGTGAAACGGCGCGCTCCAAAGTCAACGAATACTTCAACACTATGAGGACCACCGTGGAGCGTAACAAGGAAGAGCTGGAGTTTATCGACGCGGAGACTGGCGAAGAGGATCCGGAAGAAATTACCGATGTACCGATAATTCCACTGGGCATAAAGTCTCAGCTGTCCGAGAAAGTGGAATCCAAGGATCTCATTAAATATTTTGAGCGCAGGACTTCTCAGGCAATGGAACGGCCCGTTGTGGCTGCGATCGTGCCACAGGAGAGTTCCACGAGCTCGGAAAGACTGCACTATATCGACGAGCCACCCAGAGACTTGGAGGATAAAAATGAATCTGTCAAGAAAGCAAACGCATTATCCAGAGACTTCGAGGATAAAAGTGAATCTATCAAGGAAGCAAACGCATTATTCAGAGACTCGGAGGATAAAAATGAATCTGTCAAGGAAGCAAACGCATTATTCGGAGACTCGGAGGACAAAAATGAATCTATCGAGGAAGCAAACGCATTATCCAGAGACTCGGAGGATAAAAATGAGTCTATCAAGGAAGCAAACGCATTATCCAGAGACTTGGAGGATAAAAATGAGTCTATCAAGGAAGCAAACGCATTATCCAGAGACTTGGAGGACAAAAATGAATCTATCGAGGAACTAAACGCATTATCCAGGGACTCGGAGGATAAACATGAATCTGTCAAGGAAGCCAACGTAGTAGCGGTGCAGCCTGAAACTCTGAGGACCGACGAACAGGCGCAGCTCAATCCTCGACAGGAGGAACCACCGCTCGTAGAAAAAATAACCGTAGTGGCGAGAGAAATCGTTCTACCTGCGGTTTCGGTACCGAAACGTCCTGAGCGCAGAAGAATCTCCCACGAATCTCCCTCCGACGAGACTAAAGAAAAGACTCCGGAAATCCCTCGGCGGCGAAGACCCGAGGCCAAGATATTGCCTATGGAAAAAGAAATTATTATTGAGCCAAAAATAATACCCACGAAAGATTCTTTACCTCAAAAAGTAATTTTGTCAGACGATCGCGTATCGAAAGAGTCCCGGGACTCGAAACCCACAGAATCTCCCTCGCGGAAGTCTGCCGAGCCGCACAAGAAGCACACGTTGAATCCATTAAAGTCGCTGACACTGAAATCAGATCATCACGGTTCTAATAAATCTGTTGCCTCCTCTAAATTTGACAAAGCCAGTAACAAGAAAGACAAATGCATCATATCATAAGAGAAAAATGTGTTATAATCGTATCGTTTTAATTTCAAGAATTAACGAGACTTGTGAAATTTATATATACGTAAAAAAAGAGACTTTCAAAGGCTTGTTCTCGAGAAACAAAGCGTTTTTTTCATATATAGCGAGGTTGTGTGAGATATATTTAATAAAGTATCATGAGACGAATAACAAGGCTGGTGGTGATATGAAACGTGTGTACAAAAGCGACCCAGAGACGATTCATAAAAGAGAAAGAGAGCAAAAAAAAAAAGAAAAAGAAACCACAAAGGTAACGAATTTCTGTTATAGGAATGGCGTGCTGTTGAGCTAATTATATTCGACTAACAGTTACTCAAACCGATTAATCGTATGTGTTTCCTCAGTGCTTTGCGTATTCTCACAAAAAGTATTCGTTTATATTACTGACCGTTGTTGCATTTCTATGATCACCAGCCGACTACTACCAAAAAAAACCAAACAAAATACAAAAAAAAATTACTTTATTAATATGTCTCACCGTTTCTCGCCCTTTACTTTGTGTCTTGGTCACGCGTGTGTCGCACACGAAGTCACCCTACTAATAGAGAGTTGCGAGGGTTGCATTTTTTATTTTAATTTAATTTTGATCTATAACGATTCTCACACGATTGACTACCAAAGATTACTCGTCGATTTTTTTTCCCCACTAAAACAAAGAAAAATTGGATGTTTCGCAGGTGGCATCGGACAACGACTCGTCCGAGGACAGTCAGGAGAACTCAGCGACAGAGATATCGACGGATTCGGAATTCGAGCACGACGGAACGACGCCGACGCAACACGAGATACCGGAAATAACGATAAACGACGGACACGTGAGAAAGAGTCGGGGCCAGTACGTAGAGCCAAAAAAGGTCCAAGTTAAGAGTCGCGTTATATCGTCAGTGAATGGCAATTTAAAGCAGACGAAGGAGCCCGGTGTGAAGCTGCAATTCTCGAAATTGGATCCGACCAAGGAAAACGTGGAAACACCACCGTCTCCGCGTGAGAAAATTGCGGAGAATCCACGATCGAATGTCAACGCGCTGAGTCCCAGTCCGCTGGTGAATCCACGAAAGGGAGACTATTTGCTCAATCGAACACACTCGACGGAAGGAATAGCGTCGAAGTTGTCGTTGGAATTGAAGAAACGTTATTTACTGGGCGGTTCCGCTCTAGGCTGCTCGGTGATGAAATCGGGTTCGACCTCTAACGTGGACACGAGACTGAGAAATTTATCCGACGCTATATCGCAGCATCAAAAATTATTGAATCCTGCACCGGAGCCAAGTCCGACCATGCAAGCGTTTCTGCAAGGCACTAACAAGCTGCGATCCACTACGAATCCAATATCGCCTATGTCTCCCACGGGAATCTTCACGGCTTCGCCTCTAAAGACATTTACCGTCCAGCAGTCCTCGGCAAAGTCACAATTATCGAAGGAGGCGAATCCTCCGCGAGACATCACGAAGGTACAACTGCCAGACTTGGTGAAGGAGACGAACATCCTCAAATCCAAGACGGAACCAAACATCCTTCGGGTAGACACGACCAAGGAGATCCCGGTGGAGAAACCTGTTGAAAAAATAATCAATGAGAAAGTGGAAGCCGCCGACGTCGAAAAAGTGTCGGTAAACACGGAACCGGCTGTCGAGGAAAACGATGTCTGCAGACCAAGAAGTCCGTTGCACGAGACATCGATCGTCGTTCCTCAGGTCGACTGGAATAAGAACGTTGAGAAAGAGGATCGCGGCAAGGACAGCAGCGACGATACTGAGATAGACAGCGATTCTTTGTCGTCGAGCGACACCGATGATTCCGAGGGTGCCGCGAAGAAGGAACCGCAGCTCTCGGTCAATCTTTCACCACCGAGAGTGCAAATTCACAGTACCGATGGAGATTTGCTTCTCGACGAAGACGGCGACAAAGAACCGGACACCGGTGCAACCTTCGAGCCCGATTCGATCGAATTCATCGATACCCGCGACGAGCCCGTTAATCCTGACAACGAGAACATCCAACCCGTTGAGAGCAACAGGGGAGTCCCGGCGGACGTCGAGGCCGTGAATCACAATCTAAAGAAATTGGAGCTCAACGACGCAGTTAACGCTAAGAGTTTCAGCAACTGCAGCAGTCCGACTTCGAGTACGTCGAACAAACACGACGACTCGATGGAGAACGATGTAACGACAGCGGCTCTGACGGAAACTGAATTTTCCGAATGGGCCCGCGACGGCGAAGCCATGGTGGCCGATGATCTCCGTGACGTCGAATTCGACATTAATCCGGAATTCATAACGACGAGAAAGAATCGTGGAAGTCGCGAGAAGAACGTCGCGAGCTCGGCTGCTGCGAGAATGGCCAAAGAGGAAGATCTGACGGACATCGAAGTCGATTCATTCAGATACGACAGAGCTGTGGAAGCTCCGAGCAACGATACCTCAAAGCTCCTCGCCAACGGCGAGGACATCGACTACATGGACACGGACAACGAGTCCCTCCTCGACGACAGTCTCCGAGACGCCACGAACGTTCCGTTGCTAAAAAATCGTGGCTACGTCGAATTCGTAAACGTAGGTTCACCGCCGAAGATTCGACCGGAAATGAGGCCTATCGTCGACGCTCCGATCGCGAGGGCCGAGCCCGAAAACGAATTTTGCTCCGACGACGAGCGCTACGATGACGAAAACGTTATCGAGATAAATCCGGTAACCATGGAGGATATACAGGACAGACTGAACGACGCCGCTAAGAAATCGATTGCTGACCCAGGCAGCCTCAAGCCTCTCATAACTCTGGATTTCACGGAGACCAAAAAAGAGGAGCCTGCCTTGAACGAGGCTGTTAACCGAGAAATGTTCCAGTCGATGGACGAGGATAGTTTGTTGGTGATCGAACCAGCGGAGGACACGACCACCAGCGAACTGATAACTATCCTGGCCAGTCCAGTGAATCCCCAGACGACTCTGGTACCGGCGCAGCCAGTACCAGCCCCGGCACCGGCGCCAGTCGAGCGTAACGAGGAATCTACGAAATCTATAAACGACGTAAACAATCCCGATTACTTGGAGTACGTAAAACGTCTTCAGTCGCGGATCGCCGAGTTCAGCAACGCCAAAGACTCCATAGACATCAGAAAATCTAAGAGAAAGAATTCCAAGGGTTCCTCGGCGCAGAATCGCAGCGCCGAGATGATCGCCGAGGAGATAAAATCTCAGGAGGAAACCGTCCGAGTGAACGACGCGTCGAATTCACCGGCCACGTCGAGAAAGCTCGAGGAGATAACGAGAGAGCGAACCAAACAGAAGACTCTCATACAGGATTTGTTGATGGACAAGATGGAGGCGCACAAGCAAAAATCGGCGGAGAAAAAGGCCCGTAGAGCGGCGCGTACCTCCTCCTTCACTTCGGTCAATTCCATGTTCTCCAACGTTCCTAGTCCCGTTCCCTCATCGCCGACACCCTCGAACTTCGTTCCGACCTCTATTATCTCGCCGCTCAACAGTCCTATCCGCACTACTTTTGCCGAAGCTAAGAGGACTCTTCAGGAAACTCCCACATCGACTCACTCTTACAACTCCAACGCTCCGAGCTTGCTGTCGACTTTCCGGAGTCAATCTCGCGAGCGCAGCGACGCGGAGAACTCGAGGCCGCCTTCGAGACCGGAAAGTACGAGTACTTACGACGATCCTTTCAAAGCGCCGATCGCACCGCCGAGGTTGAAGCACGAGGAGGCTCGAAGAACAGCGGAGAAGGCGAAGCAACAGGCACGCGAGAGAGCCAGACTCAAGAGCGACGAGGATCTCGGACTCAGTCCCGAGGACAAAATTAAAGAATTGAGAATGAAAGTCGCACGGAGACAACTGTCGATGGAGGACAAGAGAAGAACCGAGGACGAGATCACGCCGGAGGTTAAGACCCGACACTATAGCTTCAGTTTCAGCAGATCGTCGAACAAATTGCAGACCAGCAAGAGCACCGACAACGTCAAGGCTCTGGCGAAGAAAATGTCTTTCGAGCCTCTGCCAGCGGGCAACGCCAAATCCATGGACGAACTGTTGCGGGCCGGAGAATCCACCAAAGTCGACAATGAAGCCGCCGCCGTCAAGCGTGAGAAGAAGAAACCTCCCAAAGATCCTGAAAGGAGAAAGAGCATCATTAAAGCTGTCTCGGATTTTTTCAAGAAGAAGGAAACCACACCATCGCCGCCGAATCAAAAGGACAAGGTATCGATGTTCCGACTGAGCTCAAAGTCGAAGGACAAGGGAAAGGTAATTTGAAAAAAAATTGGAATAAAAAAATTTTAATCAATGAGCGACACGACACGCCGTGTTTGTGAGTGAAGGACACTTCACGGTGATGTTTACGGCTACCGGTACCTAACCGGCTATCTTTTCGTAATGTTTCAGTTGTATAAATCATATTCGGAAGGGTCAGATGTAAGCAACGTTCACACTAAGTAATCACTGATACCCCCATGTTACTTTTACTTTGTCCCGGTACTTCTTTTCGCTATTATAGTTTATTCAAGGTATCAGTTAGTTTTTTTTTACTGTGTTTTATATATCGTTTTATTTTTTTCTGTGTACTCGTAGATTTTATACACGAATTACGTTAAGGATCCTGCTAGCGTTTGTTATTCACTAACAATAATAATTGCAGTAGCGCCTCGCTGTTGCAGTTTTTTTTGTTTTGTTTTTCAGTGCTTCCACTTTTACACGATTTTATAGCGTTGTACTAATTTCAGTTTTGTTAGCGCTGCATTCGTTATACGAACGTCCCAAGCCTGATTTTATTTTATGTTCTATTCTTAGTCGTATCGAATGCGTTAATGATTTCGACGATTTTTTAGCTGGACAAGATCAATAACGGCCAGAAACTCGAGACAAGACCGAAGAGCGTCTGCGAGGGTATGCTAGTTGGAAATTTCCTGAGTGAAAATATACCTCCAGTGCCTCCACCGCCGCTCAACTACAACCTCGTCGCTACTCACGTTTCAGGTAAGACTTCTTTTTATTTAGATTTTTTATTTTCATTTTATGAAATGGGGAAAAGGATTGTGCGGTTGGTGGCGGTGCATATGGTATGAAAAACCAAAAACCGTTTTGCATGTACTAAACAGATGACAGTTTGTCGGAAGAGGATTCGAAGACGGCGGCACTGTCGACTTCGCAAATGAACAAGACGACCGTCGGCGATGGCTCTTGCAGCAGCATTCCTCGCAAAGCGAAGACTGCCAAGAGAGCCGCGAGACAGGCCCAATTGAAAAGGTAATCAATGATAAATTATTGAATTATATAAATTATAGAAAACTAGTGAACTGTTGTGGGTCGGTATTTAGAAACTGGAAATTTAGATTTCCGGAGATTATCGAAAATACGTCACTTCCGGTTTGAAAATCTACATTTTCGATCGGAACAAACAAGCATTTTTCGACAAACAAAAAAATTTCTCAACTTCTCAAAATATATATAAGATTATCTCGCGTCTCATAAAATTCAAGGATAAATCGAGTATTTTTTTCAATAAGATTACGAATGGCGCAAGAGATTCAGAGGAAACTAGAAGAAACGGAAGTCAAACAGAGAGAACTGGAGAGCAGAGGGGTCAGCGTTGAGAAAGCTCTGCGTGGCGAAGGAGGTGGGTTTTCACAAAATATCGTAATTTACCATTTAAGAACAAAAAAAAATCGTAATAACTGGAATGTCGAATCTTTGCAGAATGCTCGGACCGAGAAGAAGCGGACTTGCTGAGAGAGTGGTTCGATCTAATGCGGGAGCGCACGGAATTGCGCAGATACGAGAAAGAATTGCTGGTGCGAGCTCAAGAGGTACAACTCGAGGATCGTCACGACAGACTGCAGCAAGAGTTACGCGAACGATTGGCTGACGATGGTATGGCAACCTAATGAAAAAAAAAAGAAAAAAAAATTCAAAGAAAATCGATGATGATCGATGCGAAGGAGGGTGCCTGAAACAACGACAAATATGTTGAGTATTTTTGTTTTAAATTCCTTTTTAGATAACAAAAAGACGAGCGCCGACGTGAAAAAAGAGGGCGAGATCTTGACAGAAATGTTGGAAATTGTTGCGAAACGCGACTCGCTGATAGCACTGCTGGAAGAGGAGCGACAAAGGTGGCGTAGATCCTCGTGCCCGACACTCAGTGCACTCAAAACTATGTCTGCCAATTCCCTTCAATATTCGATTAACGATCGTAATGCCTGTTCCACGTCCGACACTACAACCTCCACGCTCATTGCACTGTTTGGAATATTAATCGCATACCTCATATCCCTGCACATAATGGAAACTCTCATCGCCTTCGGGACCGAGCTTTAGCCATTATCTCGATTGGCCGCATCTTGGAATTTTCCGATTTTTGACTCTCCAATGAGTCTACGCAGATCTTGCATGGTTACATCAGCTTTATTTTTTTTCTTCACTTTTTCCATAGCTTGCATACATTTTTGATGACGATGCATGCGTGAGTCAGTGATTTTTTCAGTTTTTTTTGCCTGGAATCAGAATTCAATCATTGTAGTTATAGTTATAAACAAGCACGCTATTTATTGTTATAGAACTATTTAATTTTGTTTTTTTTTTTATAATTTTTTTTGATATATTTATTGGACGCAATTTTGTATATAATATTTTCGTTGCAACGAATAATCGACAATATTTGTATAAATCGTTAATCGGGCCAATTAAAATCGTGATCTATGAAGATAATAAATGCTCGCGGAGTCTACAAATCCGCTTGGATCGCGGCTGATTCTTTCGTGGGTACTTTCTCGCTCCCCAGTTGCACAGCATTAAACAAAATAAACGTTAATCCGCCACACGATAACGGTAATACATAATACACACGAAAAAAAGTCTGTTAGCATAATACTACACCCTAGAAACATGAATTGGGCAGAGGGTAATAGGATCACAGCACGGCTTCGCTTAATTATGCACCTCTGAGCGCAGTCCACTTGAAACCGGGTAAGACTGCGCTTAATTAAACTACTAAAACTACGGAATACTCGAGAATTGTGAATAATCGAAGCGCGATAATGACTACCGAATCAAAAGTGCATTTGTTACGCTGTGAAAACCTGTTTCTTTTTTTATGTTAATTTAATCATTTAATAATGTCTGTAACTTCGTACCCAGTGGAATGCGAGCTTTTACACCTGCATTCGTGAATTTTTCAATGTCGAATCCCAATATTTAATTACCGTCATACGAAGACGAATTGGATAAGTGGGAGCGATGTCGGGCGTCGACTGAAGGAAGAATCTGTTTTCAGGTACAGAAACGAAGACCGGGACCTCGAAGCTCAAATGCTGGCTAAGGGTCTGAGATTAACGCCGATCAACAAATCTGGTCCAAAGTATTCTATATAAAATAAAAAAAAATTATAATCGTTTAATTCGCGGTCGTTACCGCATCGATATAGAATTTAAAAACGATAATTCCACGAATTGAATGTAACGAAAGACTGCGAGATAAGAGGCGACTTTGGAGTCTTGGCTGTTGTACAAATGAATGAATGAGCGAACGGAGCGAACACAATGAACGCGAAAAAAAAAACGGAGGACCAACTCTGGAGAGCTTTTGATACCGTCGTTCAGCGCGGTGATGCAATGAGAATTATTACGGGCAAGATGGAACTGGTCGAAAGAATAAGGATTTGAGCTGTGTCAATCGTATTATAGAACTGTACAATTTTAATGATGAAAGAGAAAGGGGGAAAAAAAAGAAAGAAAAAAAATTCTGTCCTTTGTAACGACGATTTAACGTGCGCTTATTAAATTCGAACGTGACGAGATACAATTACAGGCTCGAAAATGAACGGGGAAGGTGAAGGGACAAAAAAAATGAAATATTTTTCAACCAAGTGATTTTAAAAAGAAAATGCAAGGTATCGAGGACAAAGATGCGTGATATGTATATTTTATAAAAAACAAAAAAACAAATGAAAAAAAAATCAGATAAAGTGGTGTACCAATCTATTTTTATTTTTTCAAAGAGCGCGAGTGGTATAGTATCAGCTATTGCGGTACTTTGGTCGCCGTTGTACAGTCTGATTTTGAAAGTTGGAAGGATGAAAGTGAAAACAGAAAACGAAGCAATGAACTATCCGTGTGTAGAAACAATCGAGATCTATGAATGTATAGGAAAAAAAAGGAATTTGCATAGAGAACAATCATTAACGAAGGATATACCTGCAGGAAATAACCAGAGACAAATGTAAACAGAACCGAATCGACTATTCTTGTTCAAAGCTCAAAGCTTTCCATCGGTCTATCGTAACCAACATATGTGCCTAAAACTTGGAATTGAGAGGATGGTTCAAGATAATTCCAGCAGAGTTTAGAGCCTGCGAAGCAAAGCTGAATATAAGCAAAAAAACAAAAAGTTCTAAGCTATATGCGTGTAAAAGATAAAAAGCCAGGATGAATTTTAAGTACGACGTACTGTATTATAGCCGAACCTAGTCCTCAGACGCAGGAGATTCGTTTCTATAGATTCTTTTGCCGATACTCCGAATACAAACAAGTACGAATCTTTTGCCAGCGAAACTGTCGTACCGGCGGGTACACGCATTAATCGAGCCAAAGCACAGTTCTGAATTGGTATGAACCAAATTGAATTCATTTAGATGAGCGTAACTGAAAAAAAAAGAATTAAAATAAAACGCGAATAGTATATTAATTATACACACACACACACTTTGTATAATCATGTACATATACCGATATATATATATACGTAGCAGGAGAGCGATAAAAGAAATACGTGAGAATGTAATTAAATAATATTATTGTAAAGGCGAACATAGAGTTTCAACTTTAGGCTAACCCCCCGTGGCTTCTGTTGCCTCATCATTTCGCTGAATTTAATAAATGCTTTGATAAATACAATGAGAATAGCTTGGCTCACCCACGTCGTGAATACATTAATCGCGCGCCGGGAATTCCTGCTTCGTCAATGCTTCCTGGATACTCCGGATAAAGCGGACGTACGCGTTCGTTTTTTTTTTCTCCGGAGGCTACGAAAAACGAGAGAAGAATAGTAAGTAACACATTGAATAACAAATAATCGTAGCCGACCGGTGCCTTTGTCCGGGAACGCACCTCACCGCCGAAGCGAGCGAACAAATACAAGTGGCGATTGTCATGCGAATATTTGCGCAGTTGTCTCAGTCGTTATTTTCGGTCTTCCCGTAGACGAGCATTGCCTCCTTCAACAATCGACGGACAATTGGAAAATCATAAGTTTCTCTCGTCTGGTTGCTGAGGATCAAAAAACAACAACACACCAAACTCTCGTCTGATTCGAATTGCTAACGGTTTTTGAAGATTGAACGGAAGTGTTCGCCGAACCGCCGCCGTTCTCTCGTGCTGCTATCGCGCGCGAGTTTCCGGTCGGTCGAGAAAATCGATTAATCGAAAGTGACGCCAAGGGGAGTTGACTGCGCTCTGTGTGTTGACCAGCCGAGCAGATGAAAGCGTGACGTGAGCCTGCGTCTGTCGCTCCTCATCCGAGTTTCAATAATTATTAATCAGTAACGGAATAATGTTGCTACGCTGGAACACACGATTCTGAGAAAGCTCGGCAGCGGTGAATCGTTCCATCGGTGTCGTCTGATATATTCAGGCTTATACCATCGAATTTTCGGTGAATAAAATGGAAGCTGATTATCAACTGTCGCCTAGTCCAGCTCGAGCTTTGACAGGTAAGGCGGAATCGCCTTTGGAACGGAGGCTTTGTTATTGTCGTACTAGGATACGTGGAGTGTGAGAAAAAAAAAATTCTACGAAAACATCGTTTGATCATACAGGCTTACAAAATTCCCGTTATATTCGACGCGAGTGTATATTCGCGATTTCGATAGTCTAGCACGAATTATCTGTCACTATTTTCGATTGAAAAACTTTGCAGTCCTGGCTGAGTAAACAACCGTCGGGCCCGTTAAATTTTCCCACGGGACGATCGATTTCACAGAGATATTTTTTTATTTGTCTTGTCTGTTGACAATTGCATACTCCAATAGGCTTACTATTTAGCCCACGCAAACATTGTGGGTGTCTAAAAAATCCCACTCTGTGAACCCTTCCATATAGACTTTTACCAACGACGAGGAATGTTGTCTATTTTCCCTTATCCGAATTCTGCTTGTTTGCAAGGTGCGAACAATGAATCCGAGGATCCTTATCCGAGCCTCTCGGACTATCACGACTACGAGCCAAACTTGGAGTTCGACGATACAGAGCTACAGGCAACGACAAACAATGGTGAGTTCACACAGAGTTTGTACAACTTATTCTATTATAGGAATGACGGCCATTTTTGTTCTTTTTGCCCTGTAGCTACGCGTCTTCTGGAGGAGAAACTAGATTTGAGTATAGGCGGTACGGGAACTGGCATAGATTATCTGGAGAGTCCCGTGAGTGACGGAACGATAGAGGAGAACTTTGAGGAGGCTCTGGTCGATGCCCCTGTTATAGAAACTGGTGAGAGCGACCTTTTCACTTTGTGTCTAATCACTACCTGAAATGTCACTGGCTGAACAAACTCTCTGCTCCAAAAATACCATTCACTGAGTGTCTGCATTTAGTCCATATCTATAATATTCCTGTATATATACTTTATTTTTTTTTAAACCTGAAAAAATGATGATGAAGGTGTCCAAAAAAATGTCCTGCATTGCATAATTGAATGCATTGTTTCATACTGAGCACGAATTTGATACCAATTTAAGCCCAAAGTCATACCAGATGTTGGTATTTGTCAAAAGATTTTTTTTTTTTTAAGTTTTCTTATGATAATCCTTCAGCTGTATGAAAATAGTGAATTAATAATACTTTATTTTAAAAACGTGAAGAAATTATAATAAATGTGTCAGAGAAAATTTCTGCACGGCATAATTCAATATACTTTTGTCATACTAGACACGAATCTCATATTAGTTTAGGTTCAAAGTCCAGTCAGACAGTATTTGCCAAAATATTTTTTCTTTTTTCCAAGTTCTCTTATAACAAGCTCGCAGCTGTGCGACAATAGTGAATTAATTTTGTAATATTTTGTGGTTTGAGAAGAAGATGATCTGGCAGCGCTGGACGAGGAGCTGGCAGACGAGGAGGACTACCTCGACATATCGAGACTCGGGATCGTCGAGGTCGTGGGTGACGATAGCGCCGGACGCAAAGTTATCGTTGTTTCGGCGTGCAAGCTTCCGCCGGTCGGAAAGGAGGTGTTCAATCACGCAAAGCTTCTCAGGTCCGTGAGCAATCCCTATCGCGAATGAAATTTACATACTACGAATAACTATATGTGATAAGTGTGTGTGTGTGTGTGTGTGAAGCCGCAAGAATGATAGATATACGATTAATATAATTTTTTCAGGTATCTCACTCACACACTGGACACATTCGTCGAGCAAGATTATAGCTTAGTTTACTTTCACCATGGCCTTACGTCGAAGAACAAGCCGCCGTTGTCCTGGTTGTGGCAGGCTTATAAGGCTTTCGACAGAAAGTACAAGAAGAACCTTAAAGCCCTTTATCTCGTTCATCCGACCAACTTCATCAGAATCGTTTGGCAAATATTCAAACCGGCTATCAGGTAATTCGAAAATTCCGTAAAATCGAATTATTGTTTATCGTAAATAGATTCTCATCCCGATGTGTTTACAACAGCGCCAAATTCGGCCGGAAGATGATGTACGTCAATTATCTCGACGAATTGGCACAGTACATTAATCTCGATCAACTGATAATTCCTCAACAAGTAATCGAGTGAGTTCAGGACTGATAACATTCTTTTTTTTTGCTTGCCTCTTATTCATGATTCGCGATAACGAGTGTGTCATATGTACAGGCACGATGAGCAGTTAATGGCTAAGAATAGAAAGAACGTACCTGCGAACCGACCGCCAAGCGTGGCTGTTGCAACACCCATAGGAACGACACAATTCGGTGCGAGCCTTCAGTTTATCAAAGATAACAACGACGGCGATCCTATTCCACCGATCGTTCGGCAGTGCGTCGAGTTCCTCGATACTCCTGATGGTCAGTCGATTGAGAAGTTCTTTCTGTTGTTTTAATGACGAAACAATCGGATGACGAATGGTTTTGTAATTTTTTCCAGCACTGGAGACAGAGGGTATATTCCGAAGATCCGCAAACGTAGCGGTTGTCAAGGAACTTCAGAATCGATGCAATCACGGTGAACCGGTAGATTTTCAGGGCGATCCTCACATCGCCGCTGTACTCTTAAAAACTTTTCTACGCGAGCTCGACGAGCCACTGATGACTTACGAACTCTACGACGAGATCACGCAGTTCCAAAGTAAGTAGGAAACAATTTGCTGGACGATTGGTTGTGAGCCGAGAGAATCACAATTTTTATTTCGATTCGGTGCAGCATTGTCGAAGGACGAACGACCGCGCAAAGTGAAGATTCTCGTTCTCGAGAAACTACCAGAGGACAACTACACGCTACTGAAATACATTGTACAATTTTTATCCAGGGTAAGTTGTGTTGAGCTGCGGGCAATGTGTGGATATTGCAATTATGCAAATTGCACCGTGATTACAGGTAATGGACAGATGCGACCTCAATAAGATGACGTCGAGTAATTTAGCGGTGGTCTTCGGTCCCAATCTCGTGAGATCGCCTCCCTCGCGAGGTATGTCCCTATCGGCAATAGGTCCCATAAACCAATTCGTTGATTTTATCTTCACGTACCAAGACAAGATATTCATTATTTAAGGTAACACATAAAACAAAACAAAACAAAACAAATTAAAAACAAAACCGTTGGTTATTTGCCAAAGGCCTAATTCCCGGTCCGATTACGAGGTAATCGGTAAAATTACTACTCGCATTGAGGTTGCTGTACAGTTTCGTATTGTGCAGATTTTTTTTCGTTTTTCTAGTTAACTCATTTTTCGAGTCAATGAATTCACGCAATAATAATCATCGTAACGTCCTTTCCGACATTGTGTCTCGAAAGTGTCATCTTAACAAACTGAATAACTCTTGTCTCGTTGAATCTTCCTCCGATAACGGAATTGCGACTTTCTAAAAAAACAAAAAAACAAAAAACAAAAAGCCTCGTACGAAGCTACACAAATTACATAGTCACAAAGGAAGCACAATAGTATACGTCGTTCGGGGGCCGTTAACGCCGTGGTGACGCCTTGTATGGATAAATTACGATCCGTAACGTTATTATATATCAGTTTTATCGAGGGTGTTGATATTTATATACTGAATTTCTGACTGTATACCAAAGATTAACGAGAATGTCATACCTTTAATGTAAATCTTTATAGCATTACTAACGGAGTAGCGAGATCGAAATCGAAAAACAAAAAACAAAAAAAACTACTAATTATATCATACAGGATAATACCTCCGTCGATCCCGCACTACATCGATGTAGAACTGATTTTGCGTCCAGATAATGAGATCGTGAGGAATATTAGAGAAAAAAAAATAGATATTTCCTAGCAAAGACATTCCAAGACGAGTTTATTTTGTTCTTTCGCATACATTCTTCGTCGTATTATAAGTAAACCAACATAAAGCAACGATCACGAGAATGTGAATCGTTAGTTTCTTATCGCGCGACTCTCGGGCATATCCTGTATTTATAATTAACATAATATGTAAATACTAAAAATATTCTAATAGTGTATAAAAAAAGGAGATAGTGTAGGTACGTAAAAACGCATTTTTAAATTGAAAAAAATACAACTTGAAAGATTCGGGTGCCAGGCAGTATAACTGTACGATTAACCATTGGATTACGGAGGACAGTCTAAATATTATAGCAATGTGATTGTGTTCAACGAAAAAAAAAGAATATGAAAGATGATAAAGTAACATTGATCAGTATGCGGTCCTTTCCGGGACTCAACGCAAAGTATCTTCGATTTCCGTCTTACCTTGTCGCTATTCGTTGGACCAGTATTAACGAGCTCGTGATAACGGCGAACGGAGATTTTCGTAGAGATCGATATACGGGAGAGACGATTTTTAACAGCCACATCATCGTCTCTCTCGTGTGTTCATCCAAATTACTAATTCTGCATCTATCGTATATCCGTAAAAAAAATGTCCATACACACCGACTAATACTGTGAGGTGAATGCGGAGATTATGTTTATTTATTGTACGTGTGGAAGAGTTTGGGCGTGTTATGGGAGACTGGCTAACAACGATGAATATGATGTAAAAAGATCTCTGTGTGTCTATGAAGCATGATCCACGTATGTACCTGTGATAGAGTAGCACATTGTACCTTCATCTCGGAATATAGCGTACATACATTAAATAATAATAATAATAAAAATAATAATTATAATAAAATTCCTTGAAGGAAAGATTAATTGTCGATCCTTTATAGATTTATTGCACTGTAGACACCATATAAAATGATTCTCGTTTAATTTCTCACTTTTTCCCCCTAATCTCTCGTTCTCTCAATCTTACGTCACATGTGAGATTTTCCCTTGTAAATTACAATACATTAATATGGCTTCCGTAATGTACACATTCTTCGACTCGCAGAGTTAATTGTTCTCTTAGAATAATTAGTATAGTACAGTAGTTAACGAAACGAACTCAGCTCTGCTTCAACGTTAATGAAGGTTTCTTTTTTTTCAAGCGTTCATTAATCACTCATTCTAAAATTCGTCGTCCGCGGTTTAACCGTACAATAAAAACCACACGGACTTTGCGTCATTTGGCAGTAGAAATAATGTGTAGTAGTTCCATTCCTTTTTTCTTAAATCTTTTCGTCTCGATTATACTTGTAATAAACGAACATCCCGTGTCATAGATTCTAAAGTGAATATTTTTACGATCCTCAATTAGCTCAATTCCCTTCTACCTGATTTTCAATCTACCGGAGTTACAATTGGGCCGCGCGCGTCTTTAAACTTGAAGTAGACATTGCAACATTGGGCGGTACATAGAAAAAGGACTAATATATACATCTCTTTTTAATATATATATATGTGTGTGTGTGAGTTGTAGCTTTCGGCATTCGGCGAAGCTTTTCGCAAACCGTGTATGCCAACCCGTTATATTATTTAAAGCTTGTTAGGCGTTAGTCTCGTGAGTTACGAGGCTTGAGAGGAACCACCGCAACAAGAGCTCTTGCTCGTGTGGCTCTCCTCGGCCTCGTCTTCCACAACGACGACGTTCCGTCGCGTGCTACTCGTTCGTGTCAGCGTTGTCTTTTGTTCGGCCTCGTCGGCGTGAGCGATCATTCGTCGCGTCAGATCGAGAAACATGTCTTCTATGTTCTGATTCTTTTTCGCCGACGTGTGAAAGTGCACCGCTCCAACCTGCTTGGCGTATCTGCAAATTAAATTACGAACGCTAGTGCCCCATTCGGTTATAAATACGCGCTATAGTACTGCAGTGCAGTAAATATAGAACAGCAAAAAAAAAAAATAGAATTATCCGTTTCCGTCGGGGAAACGTTGCATGACGTTACATCGCTAAAAATCCGATTAAAATCTACAATCCGAGAATCGTGTAGCCGTGGAATTTAAAGACAGTATGGCTATATGTACGGCTGATGCAGGTAGTTAATAGCTTTATTGCGCACTATTCTATATTTACGGGTACACTCGTGCAGCTTTGACTGGACTGTTTTGCAGTAAAAAAACAGAGAATGGAGTAGACTTTTCTTACACAGGATACTTACTCTTCAGCTTCTTCCACGGTAACGTTTCTATCCTTTTCAAGGTCAATTTTGTTACCGGCTATCGCCAGACAGACGTCACTGCCCATCATCTTTTTCAGTTCTCTGACCCAATTTTTTACCTGTGAACGGAAACAAATTGTATCAGATGCATGACAGAGAAGGGAAGGGAGACACGTACAACTTACCTGGTGGAATGTTTTCTGCTCCGTTATATCGTAAACCAAGATAGCACCGTTGGACATGCGGTAGTAAATTGGCCCTAAGGCATGAAACTTCTCCTGTCCGGCGGTGTCCCATATTGCAAGATTAACCCTCTTGCCATTAATATTCAGCTTTTTCTTAAGAAAGGAGGCCTGAAAAACAAAAATAAATTTGAAAAAATTAAAAAATCAGCTTCGGACACAGAAGTATGGATGGAGTTGGTTGCCTCACCTGCACTGTCGTGATGTGCTTGTCGTTGAACATATCCTCAACATATCTGAGAATGACCGATGTTTTCCCCACGCAACCCTCGCCAAGCAGAACAACTTTGAAGTCATAAGCGTTGCCAGTCCCACTCCCGATGGTACTGTCCATAGTTTGTCAACCGGTTTTACCAACGGATCAACGTGTGTACAATTCCGTTGCGGTGTTTTGAACGTCTGATCGAAACTCGAGGCTCGGTTATCGCGCGAGTGACGAACGGACGGGCATAATAATCCTTCTTCTTAAAGCAGGAATCAACGACGGTTCGGGTGTCCAAGCGCGCAGTTTACTATCAAATCTTCGCGTATTCGGTGGAACGTCAAAAGTCAGCAGCCAGGCGGATCAGCTGTTCGTTCTCACCTGCACACCGTCGACGACCACTTGAGCTACGTAGTAGTTGCGCAAAAATAATCGTCCTCTCCACTCGGTTCTGTCATACGCGCATGAGAAAATGCCGGTCCCGATTATCCGACCGTGATTATCCTCGACGAAGGAGATTTACACACGGCTGATTCATCGATAACTCTCGAGGAAAATTGTATAGGGGTTTGTTTACTTTCTATTTGTCGAGTGAGCAATGGAGGCACGATCGGTGCGTATTTGCTCGGGAGCTTCGTAAGTTGCTACCCGACCACCCGAAGGGGTCGCTACGTCATCGCGAACCCCCCTTTTGAAACGTCATCTGTCATTCATCTGTCAAAAGTTTTGCGCGGTACGCATCCTCGATTAATACGATACTTCCGGTTATAAAATTTTCCGGATCGTCGGGGATAACGAGAGATCGTAAAATCCACAAGTTAATTTCCTCCCGTCGGGTGCCCTACGTTTTCGAATGTACCACAGGTTACCAAGCGAAATAAACGTTTTGACCGGAAGTTGTGTAATCCGCGAACCGGAGATGCGTTTTCACGCCGAAAATTTTAACGCTTTAATCGCGACGATGTTGAACAACAAACAATCGACAAATGCGAGTTCTGTCGCGAAGACAGCCGAAAGACGTTGAATCAATGTTAACAAATTGTTTGCAAACAATTGGCGCGCATCGGTAAAAGGTTGCTCTTTTGACTAGTCGAGTAGAAGCAGAGCCTGCGCAGCGAGCCTGCGCGAAGGGACTCTCAAATCTGGCCGTCACCTGTATTGAAAAGGTAAGCAATAGCTCCTCCGTTAAAGACGAACTTATTATAAGATAAACTGTGAGCAAGTGTCGCGTTTTACGTATAATATTGTTGACAGTGTGCCGGGCAACATTACGATAAAGTGTCATGGGATATTAACCGGAAAAACGGGTTGAAATATGTTAGTTGTGTGAGCGTCTACGCGCGGGGTAGCCCTGTCGAACGTATACGGTGAGCCTGGCAGCTTGCTGCTCTATCGTGATCGAACACGCTCGGCGTTGCCGCGAGAGAAAAGTCACACGACGGACGTGTCGTCGCGATTAATTTATCACGTACAACAAACCTATCGTCGAGTATCGTCAATGTTTATGTCAGGGTGAGACGCGAAGTAGCAGTGTTTATCAGGTGAGTCGCGGAGAATCCTTCGAGTCACGATATATTTTTTTGACCGAGAGTGTGCGCTGTCGGCACCGAGATTTTTCCCTCCGTCGTCAATTGACAGTAGCAACGTTAGTGTCGGCGGTGTCTGAAAGTTTATCATGTTCGTACGACAATAAAGCTCGTAGGATAGTTCGTTAGGATTATCAATCGGTTCGATCGATTCCCGCGATTTTATTGCGAGACACCTCGCTCCATTTGGCAAGTGTACTGCTGTTGCTTGTTTGTTTGCGTGCCGTATCATCTGTCATGGCGCGACCGTTGCTCGATGCGTTGCATTTCACGTTGCATTCGCGAGCCGTCGTTAAGATTCGAATTACCCTGACAGTGGACAACCGCGTTGTTTCGGCGATCCTCGGGAGCGTCGAGCCTCGATTCATCGACGATTAATTGTTTTATCGGGCTGTTTATTGGGCACGATTTATTCGTGGGCATATGTACTGGCTGTTGAGGGGGGCTCTCTCGTAGCGGTCCGGCGGCGGGGAACAGTCGGGTGTGGGGAAGGGAAGGAAGCCGCGCTATGGCGGCGACCGTGTTGTGCCACGCGCCATGTCTGCCTGCTCTCTGCGCACGTCGTTTCGCTCTCTACCGTAATATGCGACGATCGGCCCGCTCGCTTGTGCTCGCTGCTTCGCGCCCGTAAAGCCGGCTCTACCCGTCCTCTGTGTATAACCAAACGACGGATCGCCCACCTCTCTGCCTTTTCCTCTCTCTCTTTCTCCAGCTGCTCGACGATGTCATTCCGCTTCCTCGTCGTTCCACTACTCTACTTTCCGCGCCTCCCTACTTTTCTATACTCGTACTGCCCGAACGCATCTCGCACGCAACTATTTATACCGTCCAGCGGTGGATACTGGAACAGTTTATTCTTTTTCGTTGTTTTTTCGTCACCCCCCTCATTCGTTCGTTTCGTTCGTTTCGTTTCGTTCGAGCTTCGAAATGCAATTTGTCTCGACGATTATTGCTCGTAGGTTATGCGTGCGCTTTTTCGGGTTCGCAACTCATGGAATGTCCGGACGATCGACAGATTCACGATTTACGAGCGAGACCGAAACGTTACATTAGCAAAAAAAAAAAAAAGTAAAAAATAAAAAATTTAATAACATGCGTGGGTCCCGATAGAGTAGAACCCCGACAAACATTCGCTCGCCTAACTTTTCGAAAGTTATTTTTGGTAGCTCTCGATTCCGCGAGATCGCGACGAGCACCCGTGCGAGGGAACAGCGTGCGACTCTCACACCCTCGTCGTGTATCCCTACCCGCACGCCGTTTTTTATTCGTACGATATTCGACGAGTAGCGAAAAACAACATTCTCCTGCTTTTAAAATATCCGCCCAGAATATCGGGTTGTCCCGCAAGCAACCAAAGAAATAAGCGTGTCGAATTATTCGCCCATAAATTTTATTCGACGTTGGAATAATGATGATAATAATTCATCGTTAACATAACGATTATCGTTGTGTCCCCGTGGCCGGCCACGTACAGAGTGCACCCGAAACACCTCGAGCGCATCCTAATTACAAGGCGGCTCTCGTTCGAGCTCGAAAAAAAATAGAAGGATGTTATTTAATCTCAAGGACGCCACGCGTGTGTCAATGACTAGGAACATCGTCCGTATTATATTCTCCGCCTGAGAATGCCTGAGAATCGCGTGACGCGTGCAACCGAGGTCGGGGATCGAGAGACAGAGAGATCCAACACCGGTGTGTGAATTCGTTTCCTCTCCGTTCCTACGCCGACGCGCGTCGACACCTCGCCACTTTGTCAGTGGCCTACCGCACACATTCGTGCGAAGAAAGCGCACGATATTTATTTTTGGATTCACGAAAACAAGATAAGAACGCTATCGACTCTCTCTCGGTGGCCTTCGCCTCTCCGCGAGCCTGTGCACCACAATGTTTTTTCGCCGCATCGTCGTAAGAAAAATTTCTCCGTAACTCCTCGCTTCGATTTGTTCCGAAGACTTCATCGACGCAAATCGATCGCGCGGACCGGCGCCTAAATCGGAGAGCGGAGAAAAGAAATGCTTTATTGTTTTTTTCTTTCCCCGGCACAGTGCGCGCCGCCCCGAGACGCAACGCAACAACGGTAAAAGTGAAAAGGAAAGTTGTATTACTGGGTAACGGTGTCAGGGGCGTACAGCAGTGAGTCCGCACAGACTCTAACCTCTCTTCTGCCATTATTCCGGCGTCGTCGCAGTCGTCGCTGGCAACGTCGACGATAGTACGCGGAAACACTGACCCACCTCAACTGTATCGTCTCGTCTATTCGCCAAATATCTTCGTCTCCCGTGTCTCATGCACGAGCCGGCGAGTCAGAGACCGCCGACAACTATTTTTTCCTCTAAATTCTAACCTGCTGTCTTCGCGAAATAGCCGGCTTCATAGGAGTGCCCTGCGCGATGCACAGAGGGCGCGGGACGGGGAGGGGAAGAAACGAGAACGAAAGTTTGATTTACCAGGTAATCGTGTCAGGGACACGAAGCCATGCAGAATGCTAAGGAGGCGCGGAGACCCCACAGCTTATCGTCTCGTTACAAAGCGTCGTTTTACCCCGATAATTGTCGATAAACAGTAGCTCGAGGGTACGAAACGCATACAGACCCCGTTCGACGGCGAAACAATGATAAAAATCATCGCTCGAATAATGATGAATCGATCGAAAAGATAATCTATCTAAGGACAATATTGCATTACGGTTTTTTCTTTCTTTCTTTTCATTAGGTTAGAGAAGCTTCTGAGAAAGGAGTGCGCAATCACGGTGTGAGAGATACAGTTGTAACATCGGTGTGTTCCTATCGAGAGAGACCCCCCTCTTGCCACAGGACTGCTGCTTTCTGTTGACCCCACGGAAACGTTGCGCAACGATTTGTATTTCTCCCGATTAAACGCCGAAGTGGGGAAAGTCGTGTTGCGTGCGTCTCGATTTGCCAATCGGTGATCCCGTTTGTCGCTCCGCTCCTCGTGTGCGCAGAAACACTTGACTCCCCGAGGGCGATAAGATTTAACGATATAATCGGCAAGCGTGAGATGCGGGATTAGGGGTCGCGGTGCATCGCATCAAAGAATCCGATGAATCGCTGTCTCCGAGCTCGCGCAAAAGGCCGCCCGAGTGCGAAGCGACCGAATGAGGATAACTGGGACGCAACACGTTCGCCGCTTATCTCGGCAGCGCCGTCTATGGCAAGGTTAACGTCGTCGAACTCGGTGTTTTATGAGAAGCTTCAATGCCACCTGTACGAATATATTTGTTTGTCCGAGCCAAGATCTCGAAAGGCGTTGAAAATTTGTCCTACAAAATTTCTAAGCTGTCGTGTTTCCGTCGATATTACGCTCGTTCCCAGGCAGCGAAAAGACATTTTGTATGAAAAAGTTATCTAAATGCCTTACATTGTCCGTCTGGATGCTTACTATAAGCTATCCTACGTCCAAAAGTTAACTTTTTTGGATGGGTCATAACTTTCGGATGGAACCCATTGGATCTCTTTTTTAAACCTAATTTTTTTTTAGCTACCCGGGTTACGACGTGATACGTTATGTTTTCGTCGCGCCCGATATCTTAAAGAATCATCAAAAATTCGTAACCTCGAAAATTACGAGGCTACGAATTAACCGAACGGTCATCGGTACAAAGTCTTGCGCATGTTCTCGGAGCAACAGCCATTGTCTCTCGCAGATTGATGCAGCTGAGAAAAATAAAACAAAAACAAGCATAATATTGTTGCCGCGGAGGCTCGACTCGTTTATGTTAATCGAGAGCTGTCTCCGATGCCGATATATGTATACGCACTCGGATCGCTCGAGTAAACACGCTGTATAAAAGAGGCGAAGGAAACGCGGAGTCGCGACAACAGCTATGAGAGGGGCGAACGGGCAGGGCAGCCAATCGGTCGCGTAAAAGTGGGACCGGCCGGGCCGCTCACGCACACTTTGCATCCCGCTCTTTTCTCCACTTCCAGTCCCGTCGACTGCAACATTCTTGCTCTGTACCCCGAGTCCCCCAGCCGGTGAACCCGGCGCCGTAGTTTCACGAACGAGGCTGTTCCTCAAAGGGTTTTGGGGGGGGGGGGGGGGGGGGAGAAAAGAAATAAAAATGAAAAAAGGATCGAGAGAAATAAAATGAGAGAGGGCAGACCGGTAGGCCGTGGTCGGAGAAATGTATCGGAGATACGACGAATAACCGGAGAGCGGTTTTTCGTCTTGTCGATTAATCCCTCGCGAATAATATATCCGCGAATAAGCCGTAGGCGCGCACACACGTGGCGACAATGGCCGTGTGTGGGGCGAGCGGGGAGAAGTGGAAGCTCGCGAGGCCGCACACTGTTAATGCGTCTCCCGGCGCATTATCGTTATTATTATTCGCACGGTGCAACCGCCTCGCGGTTTTTCGACCTAACCTATTAATAGAATCTGGTTTTTCTCCCGCGCGACAGATCCGCGCCTCCGCAACTCGTCGCCTTTCCCAATCGGCGCAGGAAATAAGAAAAACAAAACAAAACAAAACCAAACAAACAAAGCAGAATAACAAACGCGCGTATAATACGCCTTGCGCTTCAATTCTGAGCGCCTCGTCGATTCTTATCATGCGCAGTTATGCATACGGTGGCTCGTTCGATACGATCGAACTATCCCGATCGATCCCGAGATCGACAGTCCATTAATCGCTTGAAAGATAACGGTAAAAAAAAAGTAAATATAACCCTTTCACTTTTTTTTTCTCTTAGGCAATTAACGACGAGGAATCGGCATGTTCCTCCAGTCGCAAAAATGTTCGAAGTTCATAGGACGATTGGCGGAACGGTGTCGGTTTCTTGCGTAGAGCGAATCTCGCAGCTGTCCGAGCAAAGTGGCAACAGCGACGAGGAACTACGCCGAAGTTTTTTGAAGAGGCGAGGGGGTTTGGGGGGGGGGCGGCAGCGCCATTGGAGAGGGAGCGTCCAACTGACAGCCATCGTGCGTGCCCCGTGCGTACGTGCGCGTCCACATGCACGCCCCCCCCCCCTTCCTCGACGCTCCGGTCCCGGCATCCCCGAATTTTTACTGTATCCACGGTAGCAGCACGAACGCAAAGCCACTTCTGTATTTGATTTTTTTTTTTTTTATTGCGCCTCAACGACCGAAATGCAATCGGTCCCCGAAGATAACGGTTCGGTTAACTATAGCAGATCGTCCGAGTGTTTACCGAGTTCCGGATCGCTCGAGCGGACCCTGGCCGCTTCGAAAAATCGATCGCGCTTCAGATAGTCGAAAAAAAAAGTCGTACAGTAACGTCGGACCTCGCGAAGGAATGATCGACGGGAGAAAGTTTTCGCGTGACATAAGGCCACCGGCTATCGCTCAGAATTTCGTGCTCCAATTTTCGTGCGCCCCCTCGAGTATCCTTGACGACACTGTGCCAATGGAACTTTTGACATTGTGTTTATAGGACGTTCGTAGAAGTAGAAGAGACGTGAGAGAGAGAGAGAGAGGAAGAGAGTGAGGCAAGATGTTCAGTTTCCACAAGCCAAAGGTGTACCGCTCTCCCACGGGATGCTGCATATGCAAAGCAAAATCTAGCAGCTCGAGATTCACGGACAGCAAAAAGTACGAGGACGACTTCATCGAGTGTTTTCAACTGGTCGAACGGCGCACCGGTGAGATATGCAACGCCTGCGTGCTGCTCGTCAAACGGTGGAAGAAACTACCGGCTGGTAGCAATCGGAATTGGCGACACGTGAGTTGTAATTTCTATTAAAAAAAAGTCATTCATCAAAAAATTATATATTTTTATTACTTTCGCAACAAAATTTTTTATAAAACAAAATAAATTTTATATATCGCGTTATTATGTTTAAGCATGCTGTATTTTCGTTCATATTTGTATTGCTATCTGAACTGTAAAAACTGTAAATATAAAAGTGCTCGTCCCGTAAATAAATAGATGAATAATATACGGAGTAATTAACGATGCTTCATCGTTGCAGGTCGTCGATGCCCGAGCAGGTCCGGGAATAAAATCCTTGACGAAGTTCAAATCAAAAAACAAGAAAAAGCTTAAGGACAGTATCGAGAAACTCGAGAAGATCGTAAAGAAGAAGCACGTTTACCTGAAGCCGGAAAGGTATCGCGAACAGAGTCCGGCGATGAGCGACGATCTCACCGGTCAGTACGATAAAACCCCCGCTGAGTCTATAACGGTCGAGGGTGTCAGCGAACGAACGGGGTAAATGAATTGTCTGATTTATTGTTCACAGAGGAATACCTAGCGGGTACGGGCAGCAAGGGTTCGAGCCGGGCCGGTAGTCCGGCAGGTAGCGACGACGCAGCGGCCATCGATAAAAGAATAAATGCTCAATCGCCCATGACCGACGATAAGAATCTGTCTGTCAATGATTTCATTGACCTGACCTATTTCAAAAGGTATGTTTTCTCACTTAAAACCACTTCACCGAATTTCTTACCTGCGTCGATCGGACGAATAACGAAATACATTTTTTTTTATTAATGTTTCAACCTTCAGAGAGAAAATTTGCTGCGGGACGATTTTCAAAGGTCCATACGGGGAGGTGATCGTCGATCCGTCGCTGATAAAGCCGTGCCTGGGCTGTATAGCGAGACAACGAGCGCAACGAGAGCAACGAGTTCTAAACGCTCTCGGCAGCAGTCCGTCCCACAGTTCGGCGTCGGCCAGTCCTGCCCACAGTTCAGCCTCGGCGAGTCCGGCTCACAGTGTGGAATCAAACTCGTCCGGTCCCGACGCACCGGCGACGAAACCCCTCGGGAAGACCTTCAGCGATTCATCGTCGGACTCGGGCTACGACGAGTCGTCGAATCAAGGGATCGGTGAGAGTAAGATCGCAAAAGTAATACAAACCGCGAATTTAACGTGCAACAACGGTGGCGTAAAGGTCATTCATCATAAAGCGCATCCGCAGACGATCGTCAAAATTCATCCGGTAATTAACAGCAGCGTGCAGCTTAAGACTATCGCGGTATCGGAAACTGTCAGGTTAAAAGCCGAGATTCCCGTTAAGCTTGTACCGATAAAGAGCGTCGAAAAAATCATTTGCAAACCACTCTCGTTGGCCGTCGTGCCAGGTGGTAACGTAACGTTGAGCAGTAGTACTTCGCGGCCAATCGTCACGGCAGTAGCGAGCAATCCACTCGTAGATTTCGCTATTCACGCCTCAGCCAGGCAATCTGTTACTAATTAATGTCGGTCCCCGTAGTAGTATCTTAATTTATTACTTGTCCCGCTCGTCCGCATCCTACCCCCTCCCCCTTCGTTTTCCCAACCTTTTTTCCACGTAGTTAGGTACCTATCGCGTAACGAGATATCGACTTAGCTATAGCTAGGCCATTACAATTGTCCCAGAGATAACACGGGCTATGGAAGGGCTCGTCCAAAATAAAAAATAAAAATTAAAAATCGTGGTTCTCTATTGGAAGATATTTCAGGTGCGGATAGACGATGCTTATTCGCACCTGAAATAGCAAAAGGACAAAAAAGTTAAGCAATATATCAAGACCTGCAGGTTATTAAAAAAATCTGCATAGAATTTTTTTTTCAAAATTACAGTATTTTTTTGCCTTTTTGCGATTCTCTGAGAGAGAAACTTTTATGGCGTGCGTAAACACGACCGAAAAGAGTGAATAATTTTTTTAATCTTGTCAAAGACTAATTCGATTTATTTATATTTAACAAAAAACAATTCTATTGAGAATTTGACAAGCGTGTTGTGAGATTATATTGCGAATAATCACGATGAAGGTGAAGGTGATTGAGAGTAGTTAAAGAAACGGAGTTAGAAAAGAAACAAAAAGGCCTTCGTCGGGAATGCTATTGCCGACTCGTCTTGTCAGACGAGGCAGTTCGATTCCTGCGTGGCTATCGTTTCGTGGCGCGTACAAAAGTGCTACCAAACTACCATGTGACTTCGATCGCGACGTTATTGTTACAACGACGAAGCGATCGAAAAAAAAAAATAGATACATCAAATTGCTGTGATGAATATGTAATGTTATTTATAACGATGTAAGATTTCTCACGTGGTACGTTGGCAGCTTAAAGTGCGTTTACAAATGAGCAGTGAGCATACCTTCGCAAGTCCCTGTCGTTAATTGTTTTTTTTCATTACTTTTTCTTTTGTATTTTCTTTTTATTGTCGTTATAAACGTAAATGATACTTAATAATACCCATCCACGGCTTCGGTTCTCTGGGCTTTATAGATCATCAAAAATTAATCGTGTTGTGTAATCCTATCGCCTATCGTATGTGTATGATGTGTTAGTTTTTACGTCTTTTTCAAGATGCCAATCAATCAACTAAAACGTTTGGGTCCAAGTTGTGTAAGGTCCACAGTGACGAGAGCTCAACTCAATTTATAATATTTAAAAAAAACGAAACAAAAAATATTCTAAGCTTCGCGATATGACGAGGTTCGAGTACGATTTCTGCGAATTTTTGTTCGTCGAATAAATCGTACAAGAAAAACTCCATGACGTTTAATAATTGTAATGATGACTAAAAGTTCAACGAAGAATGCATTCGCCAGGCTCGAACTCCGACCCAATCGTGAAGGACACAAAAATACACTATAGCAATAAAAATAGTTCGATGATAGACTCGAGTTTTTGAAGTGGTGTCGCGAGAGTGAGTGAGGATGAATAAGCTTCGTGTACACGGATCGGCGGATCCGTTTAGGCAGTATTACTCGGGTTACCGAGTTAACAGAAAAAAAAAGTTAAAGAGAGACAATTTATTAATGATTACGGGACAATCTGGATTAACGAAAAAGGACCAAGAGACTTCGATGTATTTAGGATACGCGACGCGACCGAGTAACGGAGCGACCGTAAACGAATCGCCGTATAGTGAATAATTCGCGTTAATTATATATTAGAGAGACGCGCAAGTTCCTCATTGTTATTCGTACTCGGTGACGCGCACCTAACAAACAAGAGCACAAGAACTATAAAGGTACCTGCTGTTCGGAGCATAATATAAAATCCTCGAACGTCCTTAACCCATTCCCTCCCCCAAGTCCTTTTCGTTGAGCTGAAAAAGTCTCGCGTGCACAAACATCCTTTTGATTTAAACGATATATATCATAGATCATTTTTCGACTTATCGTCCGAGTTGGAGCGCTCTTCTCGCCGCTTCGCTGAAAGGCCTACAATAATTCCATTATACGTCAATGTGCAATAAACGCGCGGCCACTCTCGATTTGCAAAAGAAAAATCGATCTTTCACCTTTCGTCGAAGCTTATGGACTATACGCTTAAATCTATACATTTAAGAATTATAGATCGAAGTTTGCAGACCATCGAAGCGCGCCTCTCACTCGAACGGGCATCGAATGAATGGCGATTCGTCGCGAGACGACGTCGCAATCCTTGTCTCGCCACGGATTGCATTCGTGAAAAATTCTCCCGTCTCTCGGTATGCCACTGAAATATTTTCTTTCCACTTCTTTTTGCCCGTCCGTGATTTTCTGCACATGTGCGCAGGCCGCGCGCGTGGAGTCTCCGCGCACGCACACTCGACGACCGCCGTATTGCGCGTCACGAGATTGAACGGAAGAGGATTTGATTTATTAGCTTCTCTCGGCCTTCGTCTCTCAACTCCCAGCTCCATCCAAGTACACTGTTTCCCGCAATTTTATCCTCTTGCAATACCTAAGATGCATTCTTTTTTCTAAAGAAAAAATTATATACATAATATATATATTTTTATACGAAGCTTTGTTCTTCTTTTTTGTTTTCTTAATTTTTGTCTCGTGTGTGTATGAAAAGAGCGTATTCCATACACATCGCCAGATTGTGCTTTAGTAAACAGGAAAATTTGAAAAAAAAAAAATAATAATAAAAAATAAATAAATAAAACACTCTTTATTCCCCGGTCGTGTACGCTGGCAATATTCCGAAATTTTTTTTATTTATTATCAAAGATACATATTTACGTTCAAATTGTCATCGACTTACTTACGTCTTAAGTGGGACTAGACCGACGTCCAAAGATTGATGCATATTAAGGGATAGAGAGAAAGAAATTGGTAGCATATTGAATGGAAGGCAAAGAAAGAAATCGAAACTTTTTATCGTAGATTAGAAGAACGTCGACTGAGCCATTTCCGGTGAAAGATGCGTATCCTTCGACCCCGGAAGACACACTATTGCAGTAAAAATCCGCATTATTTCGACAAAAAAAAACGCCGTGGCATTTCGTCTGCGTATTTAGTCTACAACGAATCGGTGCCACGTTCGAGAACCAACTAATTTTTTTTTCGTCGAATCGGATACGCTTGGTTCGCTCGAAATTGCATACTTTTATATGAAATATGGACGTCGTTTATACTCGCAATTTAATGATATTTCTCGCGTTACCGTGATCGTATTCAATCATTTGCAATGAAAAAAACGAAAAAAAAACGAGAAAAAAAATGTGAATGAATGAAAACGATCTTGACTGACAATGTGGAGGCGAAGTACGAATATCTGCTCTCGTATTATACTCTAAGACCTGACAGTCGCCGATTACAAAGAAATCAAGACGATTGCAATGCTAAAATAAGCCACTACTCTACTATTATACTATTAGTTCTTCGTACTACCTTTATCACAGTTCAATGAGACGAAAGTGTGCACGAGTTGTGTTGTGCAATGCTGGTAGAATATAAAGAGGATTTATCGATGGGAGGAGAAAAGATATGTGAGATATACGAGAAAAGTTAGGAACTATAAAAGCGTGTTTCTACGATATTTATTCTACGAAGGATATGACGAAGCGAAACTCGGTTGAGCAAAAAAAAAGAAAGAAAATTAAGGCATATAACGGCAGGGGATAATTGTAAATATTGTATTTAACGAGAGTCTATCCCGTAACACGAAGATGCTAAAAATATAAGATGACTTTTTATCATCGCGAAAAAAATGAAAAAAAAAAACAAAACAAAAAAAAACAAAATGAACCTTATCAATTTACATCAGCCAATTTCTATATCAATCATTTTTAATACGATTGTGAGACTGATCGATGTGTAAAGCAGATAATCGTTTTATTTACATAAAACTATTAGAGAAAAAAAGAGAGAAAAATAATAGGCGATAAAGTGAAGTTTTAATATTCATATATGATGTGAAAAGAAAATTCTAACAATCAATTGATAGCGTTGCTGCCATAATTATCATCTCGTTATCTCTATGGTTATCCATATGAATGAAAAATTTGTACAGGTATAATGCATGTAGTAATAATGAGGTGATTCTAATCATTAATCGATAGTGCAAATATAACTTGGCGTAAAACTAAATTTAAAAAATCTCGTCGCTATCGGTTTCAGCCTTTTTCGGAATTTATACACACAATAAAAAAAATTTGACTAGAGGTGTACGTCGAAAGCGACGGGATTACAGTCTCACGCCAGAGTTAACCGCAACGCCGTTACAGAACTTGTTTTATTTATTAAGAGAAAATCTATCAGTCGCACAACACAAGTTTCAATGAATAACGAACGACCAATGTCGTTCTTGCAGTGCTATTAACTACTCTCAATCTTGCCAGATAGAACAAAGAATTTAAAAAATGGAATAAAACAATGAAGAGAGCGTATAACAATTGTAAATTTATAGAATAATTATCCGAAATTTTCTTTTCTCAACTCACACCGTCACAATCAAAGTCGGCATACAAGTCTCAAGGGCAACGCGCCGTGTGCATGTGTTATCGACGAATTGTTTGATAATTCGATATCGTTATCGTTGTGTAAATCGCAGTTGAATTGGCAATCCACCGATCTCATGTCATTGTGTTCATCGTCATGCATTCGGAGTCGCAGTGCAAAACAGGATCACTCTTGATAAATCACTGCCTACTACAGTTGTAAAGTAGAATCTAACGAAACACGTAAGTTTACGTTACGTTATCCAAGAAAAATCCACAGACGGTATTTACGCGAGTTTGGATATCGATTTTACATAAAAAGGAAGAAAATGTTAAAAAAATAAAATAAAACAATCTATCTTATAAGAAGTATATAGTACCAGCATAGATTTTAATTTTTCTACTCCGATATGCTACAATAGTAGGTAATTCGAGTAATCTATATGATATGTTTTCACGACAATTTACATGATCTGATATATAGTTATATCTATGTATTATAAAACTACATCAGGCTTACTGTACATTGCGAATTTCCGACATATCTACAGATTTGTTTGGACAGTAATTGTACATACTGTACGAAGTATTATGTATTATTCCATTTGTTAAGCATTGATTAAAGTATTGTGTAAAAAAATAATGAATAATCAGAGTCCAATTTCTTTTACAGTTCGAAAAACACCTGCGGCTCGAGCCAATCGTAATAAGCGTATTAGTTCGCGAGTTCTCCGTTGACGAGAGGGAGGGAGCTCTACCGTCGACAAATTCGTTATGGCGTCGGTTCTCCGGCGAGCACCGAGTCATGTCTGACTGCAAGGCTTACTCGGTAGTACAGTAGTCTGTTGTTTAACCGACAAAACATGGTGAATAACGTCCTTCCGCGCCTCGTGACTTTCGACGTTACCGGCACTCTTCTGATGACAAAGCTCGTCGAGCATTATTCGAAGATCGGTTTGCAACACGGCGTGAAGGTATCCGATAGCCGGGAATTGGCGCGAAGTTTCAAACGTAATTTTGTACGGCTCGGAAAGGAACATCCGATTTACGGAAGGCACACGGGCCTGGGATGGGAGAACTGGTGGAGACAGATCGTTTACAATGTTTTCAAGGATCAGGACGAGGGAGTTTCCGACGAGACGCTCGAAAAGGTACGAGTGAAAAGTCTCGGCATTCGATTATCGATTGTGCAGTCTCATTCGTCTCGTTCAGATCAGCTATTTTGGTAGGGTATCGATTTAGCCAAAACGAGCTTCTGCCAAAAAGTAAGTAGGTCGGAGAAACATATATCCGAATCTTATATGATCTAGATGCCGCTGTATTGCTGCTTTGGACCGAATTTTATCTAATAGTTTAGCGTATGGATGAACATAGATAGATAGATAGTGTCGTTTATTCATGTCCTGGGGCAAGACCAGTAAGTTCAGCGTGCTTCAAAAAGGTGCAACGAAGAGTACAAAGGAGAGGGCGACAAAGAATTCCGCAATGAAAATAACTAAATATAATATTAACTACAAATATACTGCAACACTTCTTTTCTTGAAGTAACGATTTTTGGTTGAGCGCACTACAATGTGTGATAGACAGTCTCAACGTCGCGAGTTCCCATCTGTCTTTATGCCTTTTTATTTCTTCGTTATTATTTTTTAAAATTAATATCGCCATCGTTTAAGCTGTATACCGTATGTTCTCTTAATTCATTCACTTCTGTTACTGCATTCGAGACAAATAACAAATACATTTGAGATATATCAATGCGCTCTTTTACCCACCTCCCTGTGTTCCTTAATTCACTCGTTTCTATCAATACCTACATTCGAGATAAATTCGACGAGACATTTAAAAAAATTTGTGACGTCACTTCCGGTTTGAAAACCTAATTTTTCGGCCGGAAGCGACATTTTCTAGTGTTTGGATAATTAGTCTTTCTGTAACTTTTTGGTGGATATGAGTTTGGCTGAAATGATACCCTATAGCTGTTTTCGCTATTATGAATGAAAATTTAATGGATTCTCTCGCGCCGACAGTTCTTCTTTCCCTGTACTATCCGCACGATCTATGACTGTATCAATGAGTTATAGTGTTGCTGCTACAAACATTTTCTCATAATCTCATTTTATTTGTTTCACGCATCGGGAGTGCCCGTTCCCGTACATATATAGTATATATGTACATATATATATATATATATATCAATGACCTCGCACTTATCGTGGTACGACCTTTAGGTTGCCAACAGCTTGATAGAGTGCTACGGTACAAGCAAGTGTTGGCACAAGTATCCGGGCGTCGTCGAGATCCTTGAGTATCTCAAGAGTCGCGGTATCGTCATGGGCGTTATATCGAATTTCGACGAGAGATTAGAATCGATTCTCGCTAGCACGAGGATCAGGCCTTACTTCTCGTTCGTCCTTGGTTCGTACACGTGCGGCGTCGAGAAACCGCATCCCTGGATATTCGAGGAAGCACTCAAGGTCACGAGAAAAATTCACGGGATGGACGTAACGCCCAAGGAAGCGATGCACATAGGCGATACACTGGACAATGACTACGTCGGGGCTAAAACTGCCCGGTGGAACGCTCTGCTCGTTAATCATCACGACGACGCGATAGACGAGAGCAAAGTACCTACCGCTCATCAATTCACGAGCCTCTCTCAACTGCAAGCCCATTTCGACAACGCACTGAGCCGCAAAGAATGACAACGAATGCCGACCACAATGTATTACATCAATTATTTTAATAATCGCAGATTAACGTTCGAGGCTATCAAACGACTTTGAGTACCTGTGACGACCTTCTATTAATAAATTAGGCGTTAGCGTACTTTTTAGAATCTTCGCGCAATTCTTATCTAAATTATTCAGTTCTTTTTTTAGTGGATACTGAATTTTACGCAATCACTAAAATTAGTTTTAAAAAGGTAAAGATAGGCATTTTCATATCGCTTTGTCATAATATCTCTTTATTTTAAAAGCTTCCTCCATGAAGAAGCCAGGAATATAGAAAACTAGGTGTTATGTTGGCCAGCGCGCTCGCGTGGGTCGCATGGTTCATAGCATGTGGAAATCCTGTTCAAATGGAATGGAATGGAATTTTCAAATCCTTTCCATATCCTTTGAAAACCAAACTTGCGAAAATAAATCTTCACAATTTCTTCGACAAAACAATTGTTTTGTCGATAAGTCGTTTAACGATATTACTGTTAATTAACAATAAAATCGATAGAACTGACAACGATATACGGTTTGACAATTTATCGAGAACTCGTCGAAGATTGACTCCAGAACAATAAAAGTTTGGTTAACTCAAATCCAACCTCGTGTGACCGAACGATTTTTAATACACAAAACTGAAAATATCATTCCGACGTTTTGAGTCTAATTTGTGATGCTCCGGAAGAAACAACATCACACAGAATCGTCATGCAGCTACGTACGCTCAATGGCTGTATAACAATATATCGTATTATCGGACATTGATAAATTCACGAAAGCATCAATATTGCGCCATTGCTTTTCATTAATGCCTGATCCGTTTCGTTGTAGCAAACCTATTCAGATCGTCTCGGCATTAAAGAACGAACAGCTTGTTCGGTTCGCTTCGTTATTCACGGAGTTTTGTGGCGCTTTGTTCAGCGCGTACTATATTGATCCGAGGACGTATATTTTCACTTTCGCACAAACAACGAGGTCCTAATAACTTCAATGTACTTCACATATACGCGTATCCAAAGACTAGATAGAAACTCATGCTACAAGCCGATGCTTCACCCGAATGATAGTAACGCATGACTCTCTCTTGCGCGTTGTTAGACTCGAAGCCGTTGCTGCCGCGCAGACTTGCGCGTTGTCATCATCAGGAGACAGCCAACCGGGGGTCGGGGATGGGGGGGGGGGGAGAGAACGAATGCAGGCGAGAAGAGTGAAGTATTCATGAAATATGCATAGCAATCATGGGAGTTTGCGAAGGTGGTGAGTATGATAGGCGTCGTAATTACGGCAGCGTCAATCATTGTATGCTAGCGATACATTTTGTAGGAAAATGCAACTGTCCATCACTATCACTGTGGGAGAAGAAACTAGAGGCAGCATTTTATCTTGATTCATCCATTGTTCGCAATCAGTTGCTGGGGGGTTTCCTGAATTTTATTTGCGAGCCGTGAAACAGTAGGAATGAGTTTCTTCGATCAGCCTTACTACGCTTTGACCAAGGCCAACTTGTCCCGAATAGGCATGTGGCCGGAACAGTCAAAATCCGCGCGAATTATTCGGCGATTGACGGCACTCGCCGTAGCGTTAACATTCGTCGCACCTAGGGTAACAGTCGTTATCCGGGTATGCATTTTTCGTTTGAAACCTCAATTGTACATATTCACTTCATTTAACAGCTTACTCGATTGAATGACATTTGGGAAGACACGGACTCTCTTCTACATGACATACCATTCGTATTGACGGGTGGAGGAAATATCGTTATTGTATTGAGAATGATTCAACATTTTGACGACGTACGCTTTCAGTGTATGCAGCTTCTACGAAAGACGATTCCTTATTCGGAAATTTTACAGATAACATTGTCGTTCGAAAGTATGGAAAGGCATTGGAAAATTTTACAAAATACATCAGCAGTGATTGTCCTTCACAAGTACGCCGAACGTGGACGATACACAGCCGTCGTTTACTCGAGTAAATATTTTTTGTTTTCCTTTGCCACAATGCACAACATAGGCGTCAATTTCTCATTGCTTATATGTGTTTTTAATTTACCAGCGTTTATATCTATTGCGTTGCTTTTCTACTGGTTATTATGTTTATCTCCTATGATACTGGACGTCATGAATCCTCTCAACGAAACGCGGTCAAAAATATATATTTTTCGTACAGAAGACGGTGTTGATAAGGATAAGTATTATTGGTTCATACTCGCTCATGAATATATCGTGACGATGGTGGCGATCGCTATAGTTATTACCCTGCAAACAGTGTACTCTACGTTAGCCGTTCACGCTTGTGCGCTTTTCGAAGTCGTAAGGTGCGTATACTTGTTTCTCGAACAAATTGATAACCCGAGACCAATGATTTCCCCTCGTTTTCCGGCCAATCCAAAGACAACCTGTAAACCAACCGGTCAATCGGTATAATAAAGTAACTTTTATGGAACTTGGCCAACCGGCATAAATCCAAAAAAAAGGAAGAAGAAGAAGAAGAAAGTAACTTTTGTACCAACACTGATAGAAATTTTAGAGGCTCGCACAAGATTCGGAAGAAGCCTCAGGGAGACCCGATGAGACCTCGATCTGATGTTTCAAAACTTTCACTAAAGAACCTCCTAAAGGTTGACTTTTTGATTGATCTTTCGAAACCAGCCACAATACCAAAAGTCATCTTTGTCGGATAGACGATTGGTTTACAGTCAGATGTCGAGAACACCAACAGCTCTCAGGTCACATGCACAACGAACGGTTGGCATTACGACTGGTTTAAAAAAAACGCAAGCAACCCAAAAAAGTAATTGAACGTTACGATTGGGTGGTCCGCGAGCAGATCGTGTAAGTTGAGTTTAAGGTTACCTCCACCGGGCAATCTTTAAAAATGAGGGAAAAATATTTAGTCTCTGAATTGTGTATTTACCGTGACCGGTACACGTAGATCACGACCCTCGATCGGCACTGTATAATTTTGGAAGGCAAATTGGATTTCCTCCAGCCTAGATCTAGAAGTCGAAAAGAAGAATTCGAACGAATTGAAAAGATGTAGAAAACGTCCCCAATCTTAATCAACTCCATTCGTCCGAACTTTCCTTCCATATAGTATTCATTTCACTCAGTGGAGGGATAATGCAATTAAATTATTAATCAATTGACAATAGCTTTAACTTAAAGCTGGTTACAAACAAATACGCGGCGAATGAGGAAAATTACATTACGCGTTGCAATGATTGGAATTACAAAAAAATCTGCGACTGCATCACGTTTCACAAAATGGCGATAAGGTCAGTGGGACACGTGACCGTTCATAGTTGAGCTGTGAGCTTTCAACATGCATTTTTTTTTGAAAAATTAGTCTACGGTCGAAAACCCTACAATTTAACTTCTGGGGAAAACCCATTATTAAAATTTATTTTTAAAAAATTTTTCGCCAGAATGTCGTGTCAGATTTGACGATATCTGATCAGATCTTTTTATCTATGGTCGCCAGAATGACGTCTTTCTAGATGTGACCATATCTGATCAAATCTGTCCAAATATGGTTGGATATATCCGTTTACATATGATCAATCAGATCTGATCCATATATGATCACATATGATTTATTTTTTCGGGGTAATTTGGAATGGGAACTGAAGGGGAAGTTAAAATGTGGGAACACGGTCGGTCCCGAACAGTTAAATTGTGGGGATTTCGACTGTATTTATGTATAACATAGTTTTGCAGAACTGATCGACAGCATTTGCAGTGAACCCTTAGCAACGACGGTAAGCTGTATTTCGATGATGATAGTCTTTACAGGAGTACAGGTAAGTTAAAACCATTCAATTTCGGGATACATATTTCATTTCGGAAAAAAACTACCTGATCGACTATTGTTTGTGATCGTAGGCTCTGATATATTTAAAACATCGTAACATGCTGTTGCAATCAGCACTCTACATGATTGTTCAGGTATTTAATCTTTACATAATTAGCGCACCCGGACAGGAATTGATGAATCATAGTCAAAAAATTCACACAAATGCGTGCGTATAAATGAAGTCACTTGTCGAAAAAGTTTGCCACGTTGTATTATTTATTACCCTTTCTATCCGTTAGTTATGATGTGGAGTGGCCAGATATGTCAGTGAAAGCTCAAAAGCTTCTGATACTAATTATGATACGAAGTAATAAACCTTGTTGTTTTACTGCCAGAAAAGTTTACGTTTTATCGATGGAAAGTTTTGGTTCGGTATGATATTATCACTTGTTGATGATAAATCTCGATTTATCACAACTATTGATTGTACAATTGATGCTGTGGTTAATATTTTTGAACGGTGTTTCAAGACAATACGGACAGTGACGTCGTACTTCACGGTATTTGCTCAAATGATTTAATTGTTCGGCTCATAAACGACCCGGGAGAACGGTATCGAACATATTTTTACCTTCGCATCACATACGAAGTATGTAAGGATGGAGCGTAGAGAAATCCATTCAAATTTTACGCTCAGATTATAGTCTAAAAACATGTTGTGCAAATCTTAGAACGTAAAGCATTTGAAGCATTTTCTCATTTCTTTCTGTCTGCAGGTCTGTCTCGTTCGAAAACGCAATCATTTTTCGAAGAGAGTTCGGATCGCACCGAAACTAGCTGGGTGTATTCTACATATAAAATTTGGTTTGAGTATTATGTTTTAATTCATCCATCCTGTCCAATACTTCACCTGAAATGTGAAACAAAATCATAAAAGAATAGTTTCAAAAATTGTAATAAATGAAGAAGCCAATGTGCCAATTATCTTTGCGCCTTTTTCAAAAGTTCTTTTATCCTTTTTTTTTACCGATTTTTGCTTCCTCATAAAGGAAATTTTGGTTTCGTAACATTTTTTTTCGAGATTTTCATGTAAACGTGTTCAGAGTCTTCCAAAACGTCGAAACATCACGTTTAGAAAAAGTTCCTTTTGACCAAAAAATGAATTGACTTAAAAATGAAATAGTACATTACTCCACTATGGCGAAAAACGTTGTTCTAACGAGTGCTGTAATCACAAGAGTTAGAAAAAGTGTTTCGCACAAGGGATGTACGAAATTTTTCATCACAAGGTTCGAAAATGGCGGTTTTACGCACGCGAAGCGGGCGGAAAAGTGGCTATTTCCGCACCGAGTGATGAAAACAAAGTTTTCTCTATGAGGAAGCAAAATTTATTGCAAAATTTGAAAAGGTCGGTACAGTTTGGAGCACTTCGAACGAGATAATAATCTTCTGTGCCGTCCATTTCTTGAATCCATCTGCAACAACAATACGTTGTAAACGAAAGATAAGATCTAGTCACGGGTGTCCGTGGGGTATGTAGGCGTCTCGTCCGGGTATCAGAGAACGTTTCCGGGTGAGACACGATACTCCGTATCTCGAGGCGCCTCGCGCGCATCCGCGTTGTCTATGCAGTATACTCTTAAGAGAAAACTCTGCTCGTCGTGCATAATGACCTCTTTACCAGCTGAAAAGAAAAACATTGAGATACAGGTAGATATACTATGTACAGTAGACGACCGCGTAAGCTGCATGTTCAGGAACTAAGCCAATTCGGGACGACCGGATAAGTTGGATTCCCCACTACCTGCCTTGGCACCTGCCCACTCTCCCTTCCCATACAAAAAACTTGGAGCAGGAATGATTTGATAGGCAGGTAACAAAATGGAAGGGGTGTTTCGTCTCCACGCCATGCCGGTGACAGACTCCCGGAAAAGGTCGATTCAACTTGCTCGGTCGTGCTTTCTTCAACTTCAACAATCCGGTCGATAAAATTTATCTCGATGCAACTTACGCGGTTCTCTTCTGTAGTTAACTCCAAGGTGGATCTCCGCAACGTATATACCAGCTGTCGATATTCAAGGAATCTCGACCGAACGTTGGGACTGGGAAAACGAAATTGGGGGTTAAAGCCATCGACAGCCTTAAGTTGCTCGCACACAAAATTATACACGGAACACAGCAGGCATATTGCTGCCCGATCTGGTCCGATCGACTCGTCTGTGTGACGGAAAACTGCAAACGTTGTTTTATGTGCAAGCACCTTTACACTGTTAACGCGGGCCCCAAAGACTCTGCAGCGAGACTTGGGCGAGTCGCCGCAGAGTGTGGGGAGGCGGCCTGAAGAAACGAGACTGACTAGAGTGGGGTTGCTGCATCATTCTTACGATGGCCAAATGGGAAAAGGCGCTTGCACTAACCTGAAGCCCCCCCCTCTCTGAAAATGAAGAATGATTGCTGCATCAGGAAAGCGAGGGAGACCCATGCCTCCTTTGCCGGAAGAAAAGGGCCCGCTGACGGAGTCCGAGGAATCGAGTAGGCGCGAGCGGGACAGTGAAGCGAAAGAGAGGGTCAAAGAGGAAGAGCAAAAGAAGAAAAAGTGAACGCGACAGTAGGAGAGAACGCGCGAGCCAGTGAGATCTCCAGAGGCGCTCCGAGCGCATCCGCGTGTCTATGCGATGTACTCTCAAGAGAAAACTCTGCTCGACACGACTCGTGCATAACGACCTTTTTTACCAGCCGAAAAGAGAAAAAAATAGAGAGAGTTGATTCCTTGCTAGGTGGATCTCCGGCACCGTACCGACCAGCTGTAGATACTCCGTCCGAATGTTGGGATTGGAAAAAGCGATTTAGGGATTAAAGCCATCGACGGTCTTGCACCGTAGATGCGGGCCCCGAAGAGGCTGCAGCCAGGCTCGGGCAAGTCGCCGGAGAGTGTGCGGAGGCGGGCCGAGGAAGCGAGGCTGGCTAGAGTGGGGTTACTGCAACAGGAGAGCGAGGGAGAGCGAAGGTCTCTTCATTCGAGAATCGTGCCTGCTCCGCCGGAGGGAAAGAGCCCGCTGACCGTGCCCGAGGATTCGAGGGGGCGAGAGCGGGACGGCGAAGCGAAAGACAGCGTCAAAGGAGGAAGAGGAAAAGGAGAAAAAGGGAGCGCGATAGTAAGAGAGAACGTGCGAGCCAGTGAGATCTCTCTAGTCTCCCGAGAGCACAGTTAAAGCCTGGTGGGCAGACGGTGCGAGTGCCGGAGTTTTACTCGCGTGGCTCACTCTCAGTCTCTCCGGCGAAACTAAATCTTTTTTTTTGCTTTCGTCGTTTTGTTCGCACACTCTGTTGCAGTGCGCTGCTGCGAACAGTTCGATCGCTTCGCGCAGATCGTCCGCGAACGCTAAACCGTGAGAGACGAATTCCGGCTTTGGTGGAGAAAACAAAACTGCGAATAGCTTGGACCCGAGGAGCAGCGGAGAAGTGCCGCGAGTGAAGGGACGCCGCAGCCGCTGCGTTTACTCACTACGACGCCAGGTACAATTCTAACTGCGTTTTTACTCGTCCCCCGACATTGGCGCGAATCACCGTACGCGCCTGAATCGTCGTTCGGTAAACCGACCAACAGATCTCCGTAGATCGTCGCTTTCTCTGGTTCTTCATTCGGTGATTTTTTTTTTTTGCAGACTATCGATGCAACAACGTTGAGGAATATTGCGAACGGAGATAAAAGAAGATAAAGCCGGATAGAGAGGAATGTGGCGAAAGAAATAAATTCCCAACCGTTTGTAGAATCACTTCCGCGAAGCTGAGCGATACAAGCCGGAGAGAGAGTGGATAGAGCGGCAGAGAAACAGCGGAGAGAGAGCCGGTAGAGATAGAGAAAAGGAAGAAACAGAAAAAAAAAGAAGAGCGCGACCGGCGCGCCGTTCCGAATCGTGGGAGGGCAAAGCCGGGAACGGTGGCAAAACAGAGAGTATAAGTGTACACTGGCTTGCAGTGAGGACCGAGACTCCCTAGCGAACGGATGATCAAGTGAAGCGATCCCTCGGAGTTTATCGGAGTTTATCGAGTTCGAAATCCGGATTACCCGCACGATGATCGGGATTTTGAATGGAATTTTAATACTGGTCGCTATAACGGCGACCGGAACTGTAGCGGAACCGGATTTTTCTGACGGACAGTTCAACAGGATAAACAAAAACCGGGACGAAGTTAAGTGTTACGACGATAATGGAAAGGCCCAAGTGAGTATACGAGATTATTATTCTGACAATTTTTTTTTTTCAATTTCAATCCCCGCAAATCGAAACTCGTATAGATGAGAGCCGTATGCAAGACTCGAGCGGGCCTCGAGGCGCGTAAGAAATTATTCTTTCTATTTTCGGCCGGGGTACGTAGAATTTTTGACCTCGGCTCGGACCGCGTACGAGCGGCAGTGGGTTATCTCCAGCCGGGGTTCAAAGTCGCTTGAACTTTTGGCGATAAAGAGTGTGTTCGGCACGATAAAAAAAGAGGGACAGAGATAGGTTTTTCTTGAGAGGAGGATCTGAGGGAAGCGGCGAGCGCGGGCCGAAAAATAACTCTCGCACGTGTCCGGAAAAACTATGCGATTTCGAGGTCCATGATACTTTTCACCTGGAACGAAAATGCAAGCTGCGCTCGATAATACTTTCACCGCTGGTCGTCTTCCGTTACGCGATAAAGAAATCATTGTTATTCATTTTTTTTTTTTTTTTTCAATTTCGATCGGAAGTTCTTTAGACGGAATCGAGGAAACTATTTATCTTAAAAACCAACGTTCTGACTGTCGCCGCTGTTTTTCATACCGCCTATCCGGTACGCGCCGGCTTCGTGAACGGATGCTCTCTCGAAAGCAACGAACTCGGGCAACGAGAGTCGTAACTCGTCGGCCTCCGCTATCTTCGCTCTCGTGATAAAAGCGTTTTATGGCGTTTCGTCGTGTTCGACGCTCACGCTCTTTCTCGTTCACGGTTTCTCGGTATTCCGTTGATTACCGGACGGGAACAGTAGCGGGCACTGTGTCATCTCTTTCTGTCCACATGCCGGACGTTAATATCCTCCGATATCCAATCCATTTCCTTTACATTATTATTATCTATATATATTAACTAGCCGGTTGTTGTGGATCGAGCCGCTTCGCGCCTTCGCTATGGAATTTTAAAACGAAAGTTTCAATTTTTCAACGAATTACCAAAAGTACGTCACTTCAAACCGGAAGTGACATTTTTTCGGTATGGCGGGACTTCCGGTAGAAAAATTCGATTTTCAAACAGGAAGTGACGTACTTTCGGTGTTGCGTCACTTCCGGTAGAAAAATGAGATTTCCAGCCCGAAGGTGACGTATTTCCGGTGTGATGTCACTTGTGGTCGAAACATTCGATTGTAAAAACGCAAGTGACTAACTTCCGGTAGAAAAATTAGATTTTCAGACCGGAAGAGACGTATTTCCGGTGTGACGTCACTTCCAATAGAGAAGGGAGTTTTCCGCACCAAAAGTGACGTATTTTCGGTGATAATTAACCGAGCCCCACATAATAGTACCAGAATAATACCAGAATAGGTGAATAGTAATCAGGGCTGGGGCGCAAGGTGACCCCTTGGATTCTTCAATATTAGGGACAACCAAACAAACAAATAAACAAGCGAAAAAACAACTTTCAAAAATATATATAAGATATATTATTTCTTCTTCGTATATTATTACAGAGATGTATACCGCCCTTCGAGAATGCGGCGTTCAACGTTCTGATGGAGGCCACCAACACGTGCGGCCAGGACAACAGGCCAACCGAGTTTTGTAAGCAAACCGGCGTGCAGAAGAAGGCCTGCGAGGTCTGCCGTGAGGGCGATCATCCAGCATCGTTTCTCACCGACCGCGATAACAACGACAACGCGACATGGTGGCAGTCGGAGACCATGTACGAGGGCATCGAGTATCCGAACAAAGTTAACTTGACCCTTCACCTCAGTAAGTTGGCCCATCTACGAGTTAAGACGATTTGCCAATGACGAAATGCCCTTCGTCCCAATCCGTGGTTCTCCCTGGACCACTGCTGCTCAGTCGCTTTCATGGAATCCGGGAAGAGATAAGACGGCGAAGTCTGAGACGTTCATTCATCGGCGTGTGTGAACTTTTGATCTTTCTCTGGCATTAGGACAGGCAGTGTAGTTAATCAACATCCTCTCTTTTGATGATATAAAATATCTCGATGGTCGTTGGACGATATGTGGACGCTATATCAAGAGACGTGGTAGCGTGTCGACGCCGAGTATAAAAAAAAAAAATTAAGCGAGACTACCACGTAGATAGCAACTTGTGTAACCGTTGTTTGTTTTAAAGAATAACCGTTGAATAACCGATAAAATTACGGTAGTTCAGGTCACTTTCTACTCCGTAGGGATAACCGAAGAAATAACCATATTTTAACTTCTGGGCTATTTGTACAGTAATTTTTGCGGTTGGTGAAGCTACCAGGCTAGTTACACTGCAATATGCCGTAAGTGGTATTTTTGAATCGATGTATTCGAAAACGAAGTATCGGTTGGGAATTTTGAAGACACTTTCGCAATCGGCCTGATCTTAAAAATTTTAAGACGTAGAGTCGAATGAAGAAATCGTATCGATCATTTCTACGATTCCATGGTAAGAGAAGGTTGTAATTTTTTGTTTCCTTCGGAGTTGTTCCGAAACCTTTTGTCACGCCTGTGCCAGAATGAGCTGCACCGGCGTTTAAATGCTAGCTTCGAGGCTGCACGAACAGAGAGAGTAAGAATCTCCGTCGGAGACGTCTGCGGGCCACATGTGTCCCGAGATCGTGAAGCACGGTGGTACGGGCTTTTCCCTACCGCAGACATAGGCGTCGAGACCCTTCGAGATAAGCGTACCTCTGAAAAATTTAATCTCCCTTCGTTCACAGAAAAATCCTTCGACATAACTTACGTGAGGGTATTGTTCGAGTCTCCGAGACCCGAGAGCTGGGGTATCTTCAAGAGAAAAAATCAAAATTCACCATGGGAGCCGTACCAGTTTTACTCGGCGTCTTGTCGGGACATCTACGACTTACCCGACACCAAGGACACAGTTCGGGGCGACGACACTCGAGTTCTGTGCAACTCGGAGTATTCGGATATATCGCCGTTGACGAGAGGAGCCGTCGCCTTCTCCACTCTCGAGGGACGTCCATCAGCCTTCCAGTTCGACACGAATCCCGCTCTCCAGGTCATTGATCTTGCCAGTTCGCAATTTTTTAATTATTTTTTCAGTGACTAAAAACATGCAAAACTGCCTAGAGAGAACTTAACGTAACTAAATTTAAGCGCATTCGGGAAAAAATACCCCCCCTCCCACACACACACGGGGTATTTTTTTCGTCTACCCTTTGAATAGGTTTAAATGTACAAAAAAAAATATTCTATAGATAGCGTGTGATAAGTTTTTTTCTTAAAAATTTTATTATTTGATTTTCCATGGACTCGGTAAAATATAAATTGAAAAAATAACGTACGATGTCTTACCGCGTTTACTTTTTTCAATTCGCAGGAATGGGTCCAAGCGACCGATCTGAGAATAAGCCTCGATCGTCTGAACACATTCGGTGACGACATCTTCGGCGACGATCGAGTTCTCAAGTCCTATTACTACGCGATCGTCGACGTAGCGGTGGGTGCGCGTTGCGCTTGCAATGGCCACGCGAGCGAATGTATCGACAGCACAAACGCCGACGGGGAATCCCAGAAAGTCTGCCGGTGAGTTGGTATCTCCTTATACCCCATTTGAATTGTTATCTGTAAAGCCGAACGCGGATCGAGACAATTAATTGGTGATTTTTTAATGTTCTATTTTATTTTATTTTATTTTTTGCAGCTGCGAGCACAATACCGCCGGCACGGACTGCGACGAGTGTCTGCCGTTTTACAACGACGCTCCATGGGGCCGCGCAACGACCACCGACGTTCACGAGTGCAAGCGTGAGTGCAATAACTTTTGTCCCTGTCGCAAGCTGGTTTTGTTACTCGCCGACGTGTCTCACCTTATTTGGACTTAGTCGCGACACGGGCGTTTATAAGTGGGGGGACTTCGCACACCGATTCCTCTTCCTTCTTATTATTTTGCTTCCATCCCGCCGTCCACCGTTTTCTCGCTGCGATAATCGCCAATGGGACTGATCGATTATCAGATTAACACCGTTCTAATCCTAATCCTCTCCGATCGATCGTGAACGCGCGACTGGGACGTGGGGGACACGACCTGGAGCGACCAAGGGCTATTGCCCCTGGCAGTGAGTAGGTGGTAACTCGCTTTACTTTCCGAGCGAGTGAGAAGTCACCCGCGAGAGGGGATTCGCGGGGAATAACTAGTCTTGACTCTGCAACCCGAGCTCGCTGTTCACAAGTCGGCTGCACTTTCCTCCGATCGCATTCGAGAATTTATACCCTCGATATGCGGTTTGTCATATTCATACTCTCCCTCGTTACTCCAATCTGTATTTCACTCCGATCGAATGGATTCTTTCCTCGATTTCCCGCTTGGCCACGTAAGTCGTAAGGTGATTGATATAGTTGTGTTTTTTTTTTTAGAAATGATCACCTTAATTTTTTCCTTTTTTCAGCTTGTGAATGCAACGGATACTCGGACCGCTGTTACTTCGACAAGGAACTGTACGAGAGAACCGGCCGCGGTGGCCACTGCACGGATTGCCGAGCCAACCGGGCCGGAGCGAATTGCGAGCGATGTAAGGAGAATTATTATCAACGTGCCGAGGACAGCTACTGCGTGGCTTGCAGCTGTAACGAGACGGGTTCGAGAAGCTTGCAGTGCAACAGCGCTGGCAAATGCCAGTGCAAGCCCGGTATCACCGGAGAGAAGTGTGACAGATGCGCGCCGAATTTCTACAATTTCGACTCGCTTGGATGCACCTCGTGCGAGTGCAGCGTCAAGGGATCCTTCGACAACGAGCCGAACTGCGATCCCGTTACCGGGGATTGCACTTGCAAAGAGAACGTCGAGGGCAAACGATGCAGAGAGTAAGTTCACTCGAGCCTGATTCGTAGCAGCAAATTATTAGCATTATCAGAATTAATATTGAGCTGCCTATTTTTATTTTGATGCTGGTTGGTATTACAATTAGTATCGATTTAATTTAACACATGTTGTTTTTGTCTTCAGGTGCCGCCCTGGATTTTTCAATCTCGCTCTGGACAATGAATTTGGCTGCACACCCTGCTTCTGTTACGGACACTCTTCGATCTGTGATCCCGCCAACGGCTACTCTAAAGTCACCATCGAGAGCATGTTCGTCCGAGGAAACGAACGGTGGTCTGCGAGCGTCGCTGGCAATCCTATTCCGCTGCACTACGACGCCGTTACACAAACTATCTCCGTCACCGCTCCCGATCGCGACAACGTTTACTTCGTTGCTCCAGGTTCGTCTTTGCCCGATGTCTGCATTGAATTAGCCCTCCGAGCCCTCTTTCCGTGTCTAATGACTCTCGCATCTTTGCACAGAGAGATTCCTCGGAGACCAGAGAGCTTCGTACAATCAGGATCTCTCATTCACGCTGAGAATAGCGGAAAACGGACCGGCACCTACGGCGAGGGACATTATACTCGAGGGAGGAAACGGCGAGCAGATAACACAACCAATCTTCGGACAGAATAATCCATCTCCCAATGTTTCCGTAAGAACTTCTTGCGCTAAATTTAAGGCTAAATTTCATCAACTTATAACGGATGTGTTTTGCATCGCACAAAATTCGCTCGGGGAAGTTTACTTAGGGAATAAATTTCTGCAAGTAACAAAAATTTTTTTCTTCTTCCTAAAGCAGTGCATTTACAGAGAAACTTTCCAACGATAACATTTTACGCCATGCAAATATCTTCAGGATCATTTTTTTTATCGTTCGCCACACATAACGTACAATTTAATTTCCACAGCCTCAAGAGTACACATTCAGGCTTCACGAGCACGCGGACTACGGATGGCAGCCGAGACTGAGCCCTCGAAATTTCATGTCCATCCTGTCGAATCTCACCGCCATAAAGATCCGAGGAACCTACACACACCAGGGCAGGGGCTTCCTCGACGATGTCACTCTGGAAACGGCGCAGCGCGGCGCGGCTGGAGAACCCGCTGATTGGGTGGAACATTGCGAGTGTCCTCCCGGCTACGTCGGCCAGTTTTGCGAGTCCTGCGCACCCGGATTCCATCACGACCCTCCGAACGGTGGTCCCTTCTCACTTTGCGTGCCTTGCAACTGTAACGGACACGCCGATATTTGCGAAGCTGAAACTGGTGCGTGGATCAGCACCGTTGTTTCCATTTACTTATAAATGACGCAGCCGTCGATTAATGGCGTATTAAAAAAATATATATTGTTTCAGGTCAGTGCATTTGTCAACACAACACCGCCGGCAGTAACTGCGAACTCTGTTCCCGAGGATTCTACGGAAATCCTCTGAAGGGCACACCGCACGATTGCCAAGCTTGTCCTTGTCCGGACAACGGAGCCTGCATACTTCACGGAAACAATCCGGATCCAATCTGTTCCGAGTGCCCCTCCGGCCGCACAGGTTCGTTGAATTAGCATTGAGCTGCCTATTTTTATTTTTATGCTCGTCGGTATTATAATTAATTTTTTTTACCCAGGGGCAAGATGCGAGAGCTGCTCCGATGGATATTTTGGAAATCCGGACAAGGGTGAGGCCTGCAGACTTTGCGAGTGTCACGGTAACATTGATCTGAATGCGGTGAGAAATTGTGATCACGAGACTGGCGAGTGTCTCAAGTGTGTAAACAATACAGCCGGTTTGCATTGCGAAGACTGTCTGTCAGGTACAGTAGCTTTATTAAATTGGCTGATACATCGTTGGGGCAACGATAATGGACACGCCGACTGGCAAGTTTATTAACTGGTTCGATGTAATTTTTTAGGATACTGGGGCGATGCTCTGTCGGAGCGTAAACAGGATGGCTGCAAACTGTGCCAATGCTATCCACCCGGTACACTCGAGCTCGACGACGGAACTGTTGCCCCTTGCAATCAACTAACCGGTCACTGTACCTGCAAACCCCACGTCACAGGCAGAAATTGTGACAAGTGCGAGGATGGATATTTCCAAATTCTAAGCGGCGAGGTAAAACCTCATCCGATCTCAAGTCCCAATCGGAGCATTTTGCAAAAATTATGAACTATAGAAAGAAAACAATTTGACATCAATGCCATATCATTGCAGGGTTGCACTCCGTGTAACTGCGACTCGGAAGGTTCTTACAATCGTACCTGCGACGCGACGACGGGACAATGCGAGTGCCGACCTGGAGTTACCGGTAAACGTTGCGACGCATGTTTGCCTTATCAGTATGGATTCAGCAGAAACGGTTGCAAGCATTGCGACTGCGACGCTATCGGCTCTCAGGGTTTGCAGTGCGATGCCAGTGGTCAATGTCCCGTGAGTAGAAAATTCTACAAACTCATTTTCTTTGAAGATTGTAAGATTGATGAACGATCTTTTTTTGTGATCGTTTCAGTGTCTGACGAACGTCGAAGGCAGACGCTGCGATCGTTGCAAGGAAAACAAACACAATCGCCAGTACGGATGCGTTGATTGTCCACCCTGCTATAATCTCATACAGGACGCCGTTAATCTGCACCGAAGACGTCTCGCCGATCTCCAAGGAACACTCAAAAAAATAAATAATAGTCCAACTGTGATCAAGGACTCTGACTTTGAACAAGAACTGAAAAACGTTGAAAATCGCGTAAAGAAGCTTCTACAGATTGCCAAGCAGGGATCAGGAAGTAAGTTCGATATTGCGTACAGGTTCATCCAACGCGTTTGTCGATTCTGATTCTTCATTTTTATGTTCCTCAGACGAGAACAAGACGCTGGTCGAGCAGCTTGACGATCTCCGAGATCAACTTAATCAGATCGACAAAATATCGCAGAGCGTGGACGCGACGGCCGAGGTTGCACGCAGAACTACCGAAGAGGGCCGTTCGAGCATCGAGGAAGCTGAGATCGTTCTCGACAAGATTCACGAACAATTAACCGTGAGCTTCGAGATAATTAATTTTACATCACCGTATCGCAATCCGAATGCTTATATGTGATATTTTCTTTTGCAGGAAGCAGAGGATTATCTCGCAACGGCGGGTGCCACTGCCCTGGCCGAGGCGAGAAAACGGGCCGATCAAGTTGGTCAACAGAATCAACAGATGACGGCGATCGCTCAGGAGGCTCGTGTCTTGGCAGATATGTACGGAAATACTTTATTTTTTCTATATATAGTAAATCGGTAAATCGAGCATACGCTGACGACTACCATTTTATTTTTTTACAGCAACACAAACGAGGCAAAGAAGATTCATATGCTGGCTGAACAAGCGCGAAACACATCCTTGGAAGCCTACAACTTGGCTAAGAAAGCCATCACGAAATACTCCAACATCAGGCGAGTCTCGGCTTTTCGATTCTAACGGCTTCGTATTTTTTCTATTACTCGTTACATGAAATTTGACTCTTCGATGTTTTTCCAGTGACGAGCTGAGAGACTTGGAGAACAAGCTGGAGCTTCTGGAGGATCGCTTCAACGAAGTGAGAAATCTTACCAACACCGCCGCTGCGAAATCCGCCGCTGTGGAGAAGGAAGCTCTTCAGTTGTTGATTCTCGATCTCCGCGTGCCGACTGTGGACATTAAGGATTTGCGAAATCAAGTGGAGAGCGTCAGCAACGATGTATGCACTTTATTTATCGTCTGTACGAGTCCGCTCGAAGCTGTAACGTCGAAACGATATTGAGATGCGCCCATTGTAAATTCGACAGGGACTGGCTATAAAGGAACAGGCACAACTGTTGCTGGTGCAAAACGAGCAGTGGTTGAACGATCTGACGACCAAGGCAAGGGAGAGCGAGGAACTTCTGGATAGGGCCCAGGATCAACAGGCGGCAACGGCGGAATTGCTGTCCGAAGTCGACGGAGCCAACGAGAAAGCGAAGGATGCTCTAAAGAGAGGAAACCAAACTCTGTACGAGGCTCAGGAAACACTGAAGAAGTTGGGTGGTAAGTATCGATCCATCGTTTTTAATTATTAATTTTCAATATCTTGAGAAAAAAAGCTTAAAATTCATTCGGCTATCGCATTTCGTAGAATTCGACGCCGAAGTACAGAAGGAACGAGTGAAGGCGCAGGAGGCTTTGAAGAACCTCGGCGAGATTGAAGATATGGTTAACGAGGCGATTACGAAAGCCAACGAGACTCAGTACATCCTGAGGGACGCGGGAAAAAATGCCCTTGCCGCGAAGGATATTGCTGTCGAAGCTCAGGTGATTATTTGCAAAATATCCCTTCGTTTTTTTTTTTGCCACGACGATGGCGTGAGAACTCATGTGTTTTTTAATTGGTAGAAAAATGCGGACGAGGCAAGCAAGAACGCCAACATAATACGGCAGGACGCGAACAAGACGAAGATGGATGCTCTTCGTTTAGGAAACGAAGCAGAAAAATTGCATCAGAGAGCCGAGATAACGAACTCGATTGCCAGAAAGCACGAGGCTCGCGTAGAAAAAGACGTTAACGTTACGAACGAGGTAAATCACCAAGTGGGTCAAGCACGAACGAGCGTGAGTTTGGCCAGTCAACAGGTGGACAAAGCCCTCGCTGAGGTCGACGAGATAATAAAGGAACTAGACGCCCTACCCGAAATCGGTGAGTCACGCTAAAATCGATTGTCTGCAGCTACTCCGTTGCCGGAGTAGTTTATTATTTTACGTTCGTGTGATCGAATGTTTATTTATGTTTTTTTTTTGTATCTTCAGACGACGCCGATCTGGACCGTCTGGAAGAGCGCCTCATAGCTGCGGAGAAAGAGATTCAAGCTGCGAACTTGGACCAGAGAATCCGCGAATTGACCGAAGCGAAAAATCTTCAGACTCAGTGGGTTAAAAATTACGAGGACGAAGTTAGCAGATTGCGACTCGAAGTCGAAAACATCGACGACATACGGAAGGCACTGCCGACCAGTTGTCACACACGCGTCCGTCTAGAACCCTAGAGAATATTATTTTACGTGCCATAAGATACTTACGTAACGGAACGCAGAAAGAAACCGTTGCGCCTTTCTCCGTGCTTCACCGTAAAATCAGCAAAGCCTTCCTTCGACGGGACCACTCGGGCCTGAGAATAATCACGCGTCGTCATACGTTAAAATAACTCGAAAAAAAAAAATGATAAAGTTTGACGCGTCCTACTTTCGTACGTTCCACCGCGACATTATACTTTACGGCAATAATGAACAATACCAAAGATTCTAATAATGAAATCGAGCCGTTATCCCTCGGCCGAAACCTGAGACGCCCCTTCATCGACGAATTATTATTTGTTTCCTTTCGGCGACCAATTGTATCTTTTTTATCGCTTTAGTATCTTTTATCATTAATAGTTCAGAATCAAGGCTTGTACCCTCGTTTGTCTTCGTGCAGTAGGTCTGAAACAGTCTGGAGCATCGCTCCCACTCCGTTCCTCATCTTCTCTCGACAATCTACTGTCCTGTCGACGTTTATTACGTTATTAAAAAAAAATGGAAACATTATGTTTTCACAATATAAAATAATATAATGAGACATTTTTATACGATGTAGCGTAGTACAAAATGTAGCATTAAGGATCAACGAGAATAAAAAAATATATATAAAAAAAACAATAAACAAATTGTTCAACACTAAAGATAAAAACGATCCCTGAACGAATGAGACAGTGCTGCGTGGACGGGAATCGAGCGAGAGATCATTCCTATTGGTCAATCAATAATCGGATATATTTATTAGAATAATTCAGTGAAGAAATTTCACCAATAGAAACAATCGTGGAAGCTGGAGATGAAACTTAACGTATCGAAATTACATTTAATTTCACGATGATAAATCGTGAGGGTGGGCGGGGTTTGGGAGTGTTCGTGGTAGTTCGAGAGGCTTCACTTGATTATAAACAAAATAATTAATAACACCAATATACCAGTCAAGACTCCAATGGCTACCCATTGTCTCCGATCTAAAACAAACGGAAAGTAACATCACATGCGCACACTTGTAAAACTATCGGTTCTTTTATTTTTTGTTATTCGTTTTTCTTTTTTAATTTTTATTTTCAATGTTTTATTCTTATTCTTTACCTACAGAAGTGTTATAACAGGGGAATGTTTTTTTTTTGTTTCGTAACTTTGCCAGTTTCTTCAATTCTCCAATGTCTTAGTTAAGCTCACTCGTTATTTCTTTAAATTACTTTTAATATTATTTTTTTCGTATTAAATAAATTTCTCAAGAGTTATGTGTGGATAGTGTACAACAACGACCGCTACATAGAATAACATTTGTCCCTATGTCACAAATGAATAATGTACGAGTACATTTGGCCCTCAGTTTCATGGTAAACTATTTGTTCTTATTTCATTTTTTTTTTTTTTATCTTTGTTAATGGAAGTACAGACTGACCTCACCGAGCACAGTTTATCCCGAAGGATCAACGATAAAGTCCAGCAGATAACAACGATCTATGAGTTCTCATTTGTATCCCCGAGGATAGCTAAACTAAGTACAACAACGGTATCGGCTATCGTCATTCGAACGGCCGAGTACGCACGCCAATTAAGGTAATTGACGTTTAATTCCGTCGCAAATCCCTCACTATAATATCAATACCAATGTACGTAGTTTTAATATACGATCCCTCTCTTGTGTAGACAATAAATATTCATTCTAAATTTTTCATCTAAAACAACATCTACAATCGTGGTCGTTAAAATTTCTCTAATATACACGTCAACATTATAATATAAAGTTAAAACCAAGGCAAAATAGAAAAAAAAAATCGTCTTTTTATGTTGTCTTTTTTTGTTTCAAGTTTCATACTGTATAATACAAAAACGTTCATTGGCTCTATTTAAGTGTCGCTCGTTTATCCTTGCCAAATTCTAGTTGCTCGCCATTACAGTTTACCAAAAATAATGCATTTACATACGTGTACGTGGCCTGCGATATTGTCAGTATTGCAAACAATTCTACCGTCCCCCCAGTAACAACTTTAACTGCAAGTTCCTCTCTATCTATGATCTCTAATTGTATTAGGTTGGCATTTTTCCGATTTATTTGGCATCGAGTTGATCGAGAATCTCAACTGTGTTTACTTATGAAACAAGCGGCAAGAAACGGCGTGGCCTCCTCTCTAAGCCAGTCAGGACAATCGAATTAACTGGTAACGAGGCGACCGGAATGAAAAATGAACGATAGAAGATGGAGGTGGAGATTTAGACCGGTTCGCCATCTGAGCTGAACAAAAATTCAGACTACTCGGCGTAACACAGGAAACAATTTGTAATAGTGGTAGAGAGAACTGACAGCGAGGATGGCTTTGCCGAAAGGTCATTTACACCGGACAGAGAAGTTGTGGGCGCCGGAATGTAATTGCTATAGTTACCATTGCTCATGTGAAGAACCTTTGCCATTTTCTTCATGGTCGCGTCCAGCTTCGAGTCTGTAACCTCCAGTTCGTTACCAAAATCGTCTAACATTCTGAAAAAATGTACAATTTACGTCGAAAAATTTTTTCATTGCAGGGAAATAATTGTTTAGATTAATTTTTTTTTTCAATCTTTGATGGAAACTTACACAGCTTGTTCGTCCAGCTCCGAATTTATCTGATGAGACACGGTTTTGAGGGTACCGATGCTCTCACCGATTATATCGAGCTGGTCGTCCTGCTGTCGCATCATGGTGGTTTGTTGTTGCATCGTGGACTCGAGAAACTGTCTGTTAGGACTGTCAATCTCATTCTCCAGTTTGCTGTATTTAGTCGTTCCATGATTGAGTGGTACTCGCGCGGGGCTGTTGTCCAGCAGTGGCTGAAAAATCGACACGCGAACGGTAATGAAACATCACTGGAACGCATCGTCGACTGAGAGTGGAAAGCCGAAGTTTTATTAACCGTATAAACCATTATTCCTGACCCATCGAATATCTGACGTCGCACGCAGTCAATGGCGAACTAAATTGACGCTAAGAAGCTTTACTTATTCAATCATGCGCGAAAGCCCTCCCCTCCAAGCCGATCAGATGATCGCACAGCTGACCACTTACGATCGAGTGCAAGGATGGCGCTGGGCCATTCGAATGACCGAAAAGTTATTGTTATCGTTCGGCTCATATTTCATAGTTTCCTTTCAAGCTTGTAAACAACGAAAGAGACATACATGCTGCCTGTGACGTCGGATTAAAAATGCATCGAGCTATTGTTTATCCGAGTGTGGAAATGAATGTTAGATAAAGAAATAGAATTGAATAAACTAATTGATATTGGGAACAGAAGCATAGCGGAGTGTTCGAGGAATCGATGGCTCGATTAGGGTGAGTCCTGGTACAAACCTGTCTCGCTGTGCGATCACGGTCTCTGCCACGGCTCAGGTTCATCTTGTCTTTCATAATCTAAAACGTAACGAGACACTCCGTTTAATTGGACTGCACCGGGTTTCGAGGAACCCGAGCGTATCGTAATAATATATTATGTCTATATAGTGTATGCGTGTTTAACTCGCGTACACAAAGTCGTAGGACTCGTTCGATTCGCATTACCTTGACCTCCTCACGTGTGTGTTCGATGAACGTTCTACGCACAGTTAGTTCCTTGTTGTCGATTTTAAATTTAGTTGGATTTTTCTCTACGATACGTGCGATATTAAAAAAACCGTCAAGGTAGATATTATATTAATCAATCGGTTAAAAAAGCTCGGATTATTTCGTGCAATAAAAAAGGATATAGATCGTGTCCTCGAGATCCTCGAGATCCCATTCGATCGATCGCAAAGCGTTTCGCAGTTCGGTTGTTGTCCAGAGGAGTTCCTCGCGGGAAACCGGAAGTCCCCCGGCGCCAAGTGCGGTAGGTGTTGATGCGGCGCTGCCGTCTACCTGCGATTCCGACCAACGACCGTACAGTCCACGAGTTTTGTTCAAGGCCTTGCACACCTCGCTGAGAAAGAGAAAGCCCTCACGCTCGTGTATTTCAAATAACCCTTAATTATTATTTACGGCAGCGTGAAAGGGTCGCGAGCGAGGACGATGAACCTCGTGCACCGAGTATGGGGCACATGCATGTTTACGCTTTGTGAGATAAATTTGGATCGTCCGATGGCGGGTGAGTAAGCGCGTCCCGTCGACGGTATCGACGGTGCCTAAAGCCGCGAACAATATCGCCGTCGCATCACAGCTGACAATGAGCCAACATATATACATACATGTCGCAGGGACTAACGCGGAAAGCTTATCGGCAGATAAACATCAACGGTATCGACGCAATTCAAGATACAAATCTCCAAGCGCTAAACTCCGCGAAAAAAAAAGATATTAAAGCGTTGTCGGACTCACTCTTTGACGACGAAAAATGGATCCTCAAGCGTCATTCCTCCCTCGAATTTAAAAGGGCGGCCAGTCACGCCGCCTCACGTCTCTCACAGAGATGCTGGCATTTGATTTACCAAACATCGGTGAATAGTTCCGTAAAATACTGTCGTTCTGTTTTTATCGTCCGAGTGTAATTAGACGCGCTGCAGTTGAAACAACGAGCAACAATCAAATTAAATAATTGACCGTCGCTCAACACCGACGCTTCTGCGAATGTCCCTTCGTATTATGACGTCTGCTCTGTCTTCACTCGAAGGCCCCAATGCAGACGACTATTTATTCGATTTTGACGTTTGCGCGAAACGTGTGTTCCGACAAGGAGCCAGTGCACTATTGATCTCCGCAGTGTTACCACTACACGAGAAGTTGGAGGGATAATGTAACGTCCCTAGGGTCTGACGGGGCCAGAATTGCGTCGGAAATTTACCTGTCACATTTCCGGTTATTTCAGTTTAACCCCGTGGCAAAAAGAACAAAACGTCACATCCGGCGGAAAACTAATATTCGAATTCGACTACTTCAGTTCCACAATATTTCAAACTGGCCGGTTCTTGTGGCTAATGACTAATGACTTATTTCCGGTATGACATCACTTTCAGTCGAAAAATGAGATCTTTCAAACCAGAAGTATTTCCGATAGGACGTCAACCCCGCTTTTAAAATATAATTTTTTATATGGGATCAATTCTAGTCGAATACGAGATTTTGAAACCGGAAGTGATGTATTTCCGGTAAATCTCCGGAAATCTGTATGTCCGGCTTCTAAATTCATTAATCCATAGTCGGGGCGCGAACTGTCCGGGTCACAATAGACCTGCTAGTTTTTTTAATATTGTGGAAAGCAACTACTCGAATTCGAATAGCAGTTTTCTACCGGAAGTGACGTTTTTGTCACAGGATTAGATAACAAATTCGTTTTTGTAACAAACCGTGTTTTAATTTCTGTCATCGATACACATTTACAATATATATATATATATATTTATTATGTATATATTTATAGGTCTTATTGTTATAGCTTTCATCGATATAACTTATCGATAGTGATGGGTAATGTGTCGATTTTTTCCGCATACGCAACAGTTTATCTTTTACAACATTCTCTCGATGAACTTTCACGCTGGTTTTTTTTTTTCTATCTTTTTGTCACAGTCACACGGAGTTCTCGCACATATACGTCGCGCCTGCCTTCTCCTTTCTGGTCAATTTATTATTTTTCTTCTATCAGCACGATTCTGGAATAATTATCCGAGTCACAGCATTCTACACGTACAGCGTCGATTAAGGGGGATATGTATCTTATGTACAAAGAAACAATCTACCATCCGCTCCTCGCGACTACAATAGCATTTTTTTGTTTGTTTGTTTGTTTTGTTTTATCTACGCGACGTTCACTGGTTCTGTAACTCGCACGAACCCTTGATTACAAACACAGAATAAATTAATCGTATAAAACGATCAGCGTTCTGTGTCCTATTACACCGAAAAAAAAACAGAAAATAATTGTTTCAGTCATCGTAAATGATCTGACCGTACTAATCGAATGCTTCTCGATTATCGGGACACAAATCGCGAGTGGCCTACACGCGCTTCTCGCCCTTTGGTACGTATAAAATAAAAAATGAAAAATATATAGAAGAGTGAGGTGAGAGAAAGAGAGTTAGAGAGGCAGAGTGAAAAAAGGAAAAAGAAAATATTAATAAACCGTTGATAATTTTCGATATCGTGATTTGCGACCCGACGAGTCTACGGCTCTTATTATCGGTAATATTTATATACATATTACTACACATAATACGGTAGATATTTAAGTTACTAGTTCTGATAAACGTGTATAAAATTCCGTGGAACCGTGTCGTTATTTAAAAAAAAAATAATATATAATATATGTAATTGGAGTAAATGTATGTTCGTTATAGTTGCGTAAAAAACATGATTGGAACACGTTACTTTCGCGATTCGTCATGATGCGGTAGCAGAGTCACTTTTTTCGATTTTTTTTTGCCTAGAGAAAATTTGCGTTCAAACGCATCCTCGAGTCTCTCCCGTTTGGGGAAAAAAAACAAAACAAAAATGTAAATGATTTTGCGACTATGAAATACTGTCACCGGGGGGTGGGGGGAGGGATGGTTTGGGATAACTAGTAGCTCCGAAACTACACTTTGATTAATCGTATGGTTCCCCGTCGGCCTGTTTCTCGTAATAGTTCAGTCTCTACGATCTCAACGGCTAGAGCCACGACGGTCGATGATGATGCGACGGTGGCTGCAGCGCGTAGAAGGAATGAAGGTACTGTTGATAAGCGGCCGGATCCATTCCGATGTTGGGTCCGTGCGGCGTGACGTACGCGGATACCGGTGGTCCGTATGCTGCCGGTCTCTGCGACGAATGTAGAAACGGATGAGGCGGATAGTTGCGGGCTTGTTGATTGTTCAATTTATTGCAAGCCTGTTGTGCCGCTTCGGTAACCGGTGTCGCTTGTTGCTGCTGCTGCTGCTGTTGCTGCTGTTGCTGCTGCTGTTGTCTGAGCGCCATGCTGTAGTAGCTGTTCGGATTTCTAAACTCATCGAGAAAAGCGAAAGCCGCCGCTGCGGCTGAAGCGTCCTTGTCGTAGAAAGGTGAACTGTTCGCGGTACCGGCCGGTGTGGCGAAGTTGAAGGCGCTACCGCCCGGCGTAACTACGGATGCATTCTTTAGCCCAATAGGATCGGCCGTTGAGCCCGAATACTGTGAAAATCCAGGCATTCCCGTTGTCGAGTTCTGCTGATCGGCCGCTGTTCCGAGAGACGCTGCAGCGGCAGCGGCATTCTGTTGCTGTTGCTGTTGTTGTTGCTGCTGCTGTTGCTGTTGCTGCTGTTGCTGCTGCTGTTGTTGCTGTTGCTGTTGCTGTTGAGCTTTGGTCTTTCTCGTCTTCTTCGGCTTGGCAGGAGGCGGAGCCGGAGCGGGGGTCGTCTCGACCGCCGTTCTCCTCGACATCGTCTGCATACCCTGGATATTTTTTGCAGCAGCGGCGTTCTGCAGGCTCTGGAGGAGAGTAAGATCGAGCTCAGTCGTGCCCGGTCCGGGACCGCGTCCGTATCCGAGGGGATCTGATTTGCCGGAAGGTCGAGGAATCGCCAGTAGCTGTTGCTGCTGTTCCTTGGCACTTCGACCAACGAGTCCGAGACTGAGACGAGCGTACGCGGGATTTCCGGCGACGGAATCGACGAGACTACCGAAGTTGGGATCGAACTGAGCGCCAGAGACGGCTTCCGACTGGGACTGAGCCAGTCCCATCATCGCGTCGAATGGGAACGTCGCTTGTTGCTCCTGCGCGGGTCTTGGATTGTCCTGTCCAAGGCTGCGAACTGTCTCGCTCGTCGGTTCGTTGTACATGCGCTTCTTAACGGGCGCGAGGCTCGGCGCACTCGTCGTCGTTCCCGAGGCCTTGCTGCTTGCGTCAAAGTAGTGTGGGCTCGGATAGACCGGTCTGAGACTTGGATTCGGCATTGGATATGGAGGTGCCTGGAATCCACCGGCTTGCTGGTAGAGAGTCTCGTGGCCGGACAAATTTTGTTGGAAGCTCAGCAGCTGCGACTGCTGCTCCTGCGAACGAGCCTGAGCGTACTTCTGAGCGTTCAGGGTATTATTGGGATCGCCGAAGTGCTGTCGTTCCTGTGTCTGCACTTGATGCTGCTGCTGTTGCTGACTCTCCTGGCTCGTCAGCCTCGAGGTCGATCTCTGAGAATCGCTGCTCGCCTGACTCGTGACGACACGCTCGTTGCCGGAGAAATTGTTCCCGTAAGTGGGCGGATAATGATTCGTCGACTGATAGACTTGGTGATTGGCATTAAGACCGAGAGAAGCTTCCGGCTGGACGGCGAAGTTTCTCTGCTGCTCCTGGAGCTTCTCCTCTGCGCCTTTGAGATACTCGGCCCGACGATCGGCGTCGCTCGCAGCGGCGGTGCTCGTCGCTTGTTGCAAATAAGACGAATGATTCTGTTTGAAACTCTGCTGGTAAGAAGCGGTGGTCGTGGCTGGCTGAGCGTAGTCCTCGGCGCTCTTCGCGGGCTGCGCGTAGTTCGAGCTTTGCCTCGGTGAAGGTTGAGAGTAGGTGGCGGATTGTCTGCCGACCGGGGGTGGCAGACACGTCGTCGATTGCTGAAGCGGAGGTTGAGCGTAATTACGTATTTGTTGTGGCGAAGGCTGCGAATAAACCGGAGCACTCGTCTGTTGCTGTTGTTGCTGCTGCTGCTGCTGTTGAGGCGAGAGCTGTGAGTAATTGGGCGGCGGTCCGGGCGACAGTTGAGAAAAATTCGATGGAGCCTGAGGCGACGGTTGGGAATACTTGGGCGGTGGTTGTTGTTGCGGAGATGGCTGAGAATAATTAATGCTCTGTGGCGACGGTTGCGAGTAACTCGGCGGTGGCTGCGGCGAGTGCTGCGAGAAACTCTGAGCTGATTGTTGGGGGGACGGTTGCGAAAAGTTTCTCGACTGCGGCGAAGGTTGGGAATAATTTGCGGGTGGCTGAGGCGACGGTTGAGCGTAATTGCTCGACGCCTGGGGCGATGGCTGAGAGTAGGCAGCGGCGGCTGCGGATTGCTGAGGCGACGTTTGAGAGTAGCCAGCGGGTTGCGGAGAGGGTTGAGGAAACGCCGAGATTGGCTGTGGCGACGGTTGTGAATAGCTCGCCGGTGTCTGTGGCGATACTTGAGAGTAGTTTGGTGGTGGCGGCTTAGGCGAGGGCTGAGAGTACGGAGAGTGTGGTGATTGCTGTTGCTGCGGCGATGGTTGAGAGTAATTCGGAGGCAGGGGCTGTGGTGAGTTTTGCGAGTACGGGGAATGTTGTTGCTGCGGCGAGGGCTGCGAGTAACTCGGCGGTGGACCCTGCTGAGGCGAGGGTTGCGAGTAATTGACCGCGGTCGTCTGTTGAGGCGAGGGTTGAGAGTAATTCGGTGTGGGAGGCTGCTGGGGGGAAGGCTGAGAATAATTCGCCGGTGGAGGCTGCGGCGAGGGCTGCGAGTAATTGGCCGACGGTGTCTGAGGCGAGGACTGAGGATAGACGGGAGATTGCACTGCTTGTGGGGAAGGTTGAGGATACACAGGTGAAAGTTTCGGTTGCGCCGTCGTGGCCGGCTGAGAGTAAGTTTCGCTCTGGGGCGAATTCTGAGGAAAGTTGTTCTGTGGCGAGGGCTGAGCGAAGGTCGGTGAAAGTTGACGGTAAGCCTCGCCCGTGTTCTCGGGAGTGGAGGGTTTCTGGTAGGACTGATGAGACGATTGCTGAGGATAGATTGGCGTCTGGTCATACGCGGCGGATGACGGGTAAGCCGGAGATAACGGATGGTTTTGCGGCGAAGGTGTCGGAGGCAGTTGAGCGCTGTAACGGGGCGGTGTCGCGTAGTACGGGCTATTGTAGGGACTGCTTCCCGTAGACAAGGCGTCCTGGTAGAAACCCGCTCCTCTGATCGGCGGCTCAGCGCCCGCCGGAGTCATCACCGGCTGAATAATACTCTGGGGCGATCGTCCCGGCACGCCCGGCGGAGATTCCTGCGAGAAACTCGAGACGGACTCGCTCACGCTGCTCCCACCAGCGCTCATTCTTCGCTGTCGCGGGGGCACAACTTCCGGCGGTTCGCCCTCCTTCTTCGCGACGGACTCCTCCACCTCGTCCTCCTTTTTCTTCGACTTCGGGGCGCCAAAGGCCTTGAACCACGCGCTGAGGTTCGGCGTTGCGGATTTGGGCTTTTGCGAATCCTCGGCGGCCAGATGATTGTCCTTTGGCTCCTCGCTCTCCGTCGTCGGTGTCGCCGCCTCTTTGTTGCTGTTGGGTTTTTCGTCCTTCGGATTCGTTGCCGGTATCGTCGGAACGCTCGGACGATCGTCCTCTTCCTCGTCGCTCGGTAAATTAGGATTCGGCGAGGACGCGAGACTCTTGCAGATCAACTGAATCGAGTCCGCGTTACGAAGTACCGTACCGAGACTGAGCTTCGGCTCGTCGCCGACGTCCCTGCTTGACTTATCGGCGTCCGACGTCGATTGATCCGATGTCGCGTCCCCTCCGGCGCCTCCGCTCGGCATGTTCAATGGCTTCTTCAGGAGCAGGTTCCCCTTGCTCTTACCCGGCTGAAGCCTGTCGATGGTTCTTTGGACTTTCTTTTGTCTACTCGGCCCGTGAGGTCCAAAAAGTTTTATTGTATTTGGTCGTTTCCACGCGGAGTCGGGCTTGACTCCAGGACGCGGCTGCTCGCTCGTTGATGGATGAAATACTGGTGAGTTACTGCCCGACGAGAATTCGGAGAGACGCGGTGCGTCGTCCAGCCACTTGTTCATGTCCTGTAAACAAAAAAATTTAATAAAAGTATACACTGTCAAAAAATTTTTTTATGGAATTTAATATACTGAAAGTTTTTATGCATAAACTCGTATATTAAATTTCATGTACAATTGCAATGAAAAACTAACTTATAGTATATTCAGAACTTTAGGAATATTTTACTTTTAATAATTTACATCAATTTCACTCTAAGAGTCTATTAATTTTTTCATAAAAATTATACATGAAATTTAATGTACCAGTTTTTGCATAAAAACTTTCGGTCTGGCACATCCAATTTACAATTTTTTGTAACAGTGTATACATCAATGCAATACACAATATAATGTATACGCTAAGATAGTCCTTGTGAATAGTGTTCACTTCGCATAAGTTTCAGAGAAATGAGAGGGAATTACAAACACTTCTCGACGGTACAAAATTCAGAAGAAAATCCAGAATATTAAAGGAGTCGAAAAGAGTATTTTTTCCCGCTGAACACGAATCCGCTGGCCTTTTTGGGCCTAAAGTACAGTGATCTATTGAAAATCTCGATTTTATGGACGAAAAATTTATTCGCAAGGACTACCTTAATGCAATACACAGTTTTAAACGATAATTTTTTTTTTTTTTTTTTACAAGAGTTGCACTCACGTTTAAAGTTTGTTCGGTTGCTTGATTCAAAGCCTGTATCGCGGGACTCTCCTCCCTTGCCGATCCTTTGGTATGTTTGGCTTTCGTAGTTTTGATTTTCTTCGGCGACGATTCACCCGACTCGTTGTCCGGTACCGTAGTCGTAGAGTTGTTGGCACTCTCCACGATCGCTTTATCGTCTTTCGTAGATTTTTTAATTTTCGATCTCTTCAGATTTCCCTTGCCGACCTCGTGGAAGGTACTACCATTAGAAGGCACTTTTTTCTTGTGTACACCGTGAACACCGTCGCCTTTGGCCAACTTCTTCTGCTTCTCACGCTCGAGTTTTAGCTTGTCCTCGCGTCTCCTCTCGCTTATTCTGTCCTTCAGGCTGTCAAGAGATTCCAGATCCTCGTTGCTGACGAGAGCGGCAAATTTCTTCGAGGCCGAGTCCATTTCTGCAGATGATTTTTTGTTAGTCTCGTTGGCGACCACCGTCGGAGAAGGTTGTTTCTTGACCTCGCCGTTTTTCGGGCTCTCGTCGATTTTTTTGTTCGTTATTTTTTTCTCCTTGGAGGGATTCTTCTTTTCGGACTTGTCGTTGGTCCTCGGTACACTCGGCGTATCGATCTTGTCCTTACGGATCTTTTTCGTTTTCGCCGGTGACGCTTTCTTCGGGCTCTCCTCCTCGATATCCGCGAGCCTATCGTTCTCCCGCGGTGCGCTTCTCTTTTGCTTGCCGCTCTTCTTGGTCTGTTCAGCGAGCACAGAATTCTCTAGATTCTGTTCTTTCTTCTCTATCCTCTTGCTCTTGCTCTTACGTATTACCGGCGAGCTCTCGTAGTCCTCCTCGAAATCCTCTTTCTTTTTCTTACTCTCCTTAGCCTCCCTGGAACCCCGGAGAACAACCGACGGCTGTTCCTTTCCCAATTTCTTCGCACCCTTCTTCGTCGTTTCCTCGACAATCTTCTCCTCTTTGGCCGACACTTTCTTATTCTTCGGTAACGCGCGTCCTACATCCGTATATTTTTTTCGTTTTGATTTTATCACAGTAGTTTCAGATATTGCACCTTCTCCATCCTCCTCGTTATCGAATTCCTCGTCATTTTCTCCGTCCTCCTCGGCGAGAGCGACTTCCCTCGCTCTCTTCAAACGCTTCTTGCCTCTCTTGTCACGGGCAGTCTTGGAATCCACCGCACCCCGGTCCGTCTCCTCCTCCTCGTCGTCATCGTCCTCGGCGTAATCATTCTCGGCTCTCGACGACCTTTTCGCCTTCTTCTCTACCTTGTTTGATTTGGATTTCTTGTTTGATTTTTTATAACGCTTCCGCGTGTTCTGTAGTGGTGAGGACGGCGAAGCGACGCGCGGCGCTCGAGGAGAAGATGGCAGAACCGATGGTGTCGCTGGCATAGATGGACCCTCGTCACTGGAAGGCTCCGATTCGAGATACCGATCCACAGCGCGATCGAAGGCTTCTTTCAAGTTTATTGCCATCTCCGTGTACTCTGCGAGGATGCAAAAAGAATAATTACGTGATTAATGAAAAAATGCGATAGCGACGGCTCGAGCGGATTCGAGAAATACTCACCGTTATCGGAACCATTGTACTGTCGACAGTTTTCGACAATGAGACAAAAGTCTCGCTTGAACTGGCTGAGATTTTTGTACGAGCCGCCATCCAGTTTTTCTTCCATAGTGCTCAGATCCATTGGCTTTCTGACGACACTGTAGTATCTGCAGATAATTAAATTTCAACGTTACGATATTATATTTTCTTTATTATAATAGTCTTTAACAATAACAGTACTGTATATATTATACATTATTATTTCTTTTTCTTCCTATGTACACTGTAAAAAAATGCGTATGAAAATTAATTAATGTACAAAATTTCACGTACAATTCTGATGAAAAATTAATCTGCAGTGTATTAAAAACATTGTGAATACTTTACTTTTAATAATTTACAGTAACTTCAATGAAAAAGTATATTAATTTTTCGACACAATTATACATTAAATTTAATGTGCCAGTTTTTGCATAAAAACTTCCAGTTCGGTACATTAAATTTACAATTTTTTTTTATTGTGTATCGATCCCAGCGCGTTATGCACACACTTGTATGTGTATATCAATATTGTAGAAAGGGCTTGACCCGTACAATTTATAATAAATAAATAAGTAATTGACTCGTGAGAGAGAGTTAACAATTAGTATCGTAAGGGACTGTACCTCGGCGCATATTCTTCGTCCACCGGATCGATGAACGGCCACGCGTCGACGTGATCCTTCAAGCTCTCAAGAACCTTGTGCATCCCGACTCGCCTCTCCTCTTCCTCGATGCCGAAGGTATATCCGTATCCGTAGCCAGAACCGGAAGAGACGTATGTACTGGCGCCAAGTCGCCCGACGCCCTTCTTGTCTGTCGCCGCAGCGAGCTCGTCTCTGGTGTGAATGACAATTTGCCCGACCGCCGAAGCGAGTGAATTGTTGGTCTGACGTCCTTTCTTCTGGACTGGCGGAGATACCAAGGCAGGCGGTGTATCGTCGTCGCTCTCGGCACCCTTCGAGCTTTGTCCACCCGTCTTCTTCGCGCCTCCCTTGCCGGGCTTCGTCTTCATTTTCGCGCGCACCATGACTGCTTCGGTCGGTTCGGCGGCCTCGGAACTTCTGAGGACCCGCGAACCGTTACGCTGCAAGAGCCTACGTCTCTGCTGCTTCTCCTTCAGATCGAATAGCTTCGGTATTTCCGGTAGAAAATCCTCGGCGAGTGTCTGATAGAGTTTTCGTTCTGTCGCGTATTCCTTAAAGCCAATTATCATTCGCAGTTTAATAAATTGGCGAAAAATGATTTTTTTTTTGTCAAACATTCAAGTATAAAACCGTGCGACTCACCGAGTCTCTGAATTTGTCGACGAGACGACCCCAGTCCTGCTGCGTGAAGCAAACGACTTGCCAAACCGTTTCACGATCCTTTGATTCACCGTAAACGTTTATTAAACTATTTTCCTCTTTCTCCTCCTCCTCCACTTCTTCCACGGCCTTCCCCGCTCGGCCCCGTCTTCTCCTGCGCCGACGGTCCTTCGGTTTAGTCTTCGGACGTTCCTCGACACCGTCACCGCTGTCGACGTAGTCCTCCCTGTAGAGTCGAGTGCCGTAGAAGTACCAATAGGCAGAATTCTTACGGTCATGACCCAATGGTTCGACTCTGAGACTTTCCGAGTCCAAGTTACTCAGCGCGCACTCCTACAAATCCGAGTTGATCGAACAATCGATAAATGCACGTTAATTTTTTGTTTTGTTTTTTAAACGGGATATCGTTGATTTCTTAAGGCTACATACATACCACGTCCTCGGCGTCGAGCCTAAAGTCGCAGAGAGCGCGTAATATTTCAACTTTCTGTCGTAGGGGCAAAAGCTCAAAGTCTACATCTGTGTTGAATGGATTTTCGCACTTGTATTCCTGAAAGTGATATAAACTGGAGTTATAGACACTTTCACTCATTTATGACACAGATTACTCCTCGTGCACAAAGTAAAAAATAAATAAAAAAAAAATAAAAATAACAATAAGTAAATAAATAAAAATGACAATAAAAAAATAATAAAAATGATAATAAGTAAATCATAAAAATTACAATAAATAGATGATAATCTTGACAATAAATAGATGATAAACATGACAATAAAAAGATGATAAAAATGACAATACATAAATAAATTAGAATTACATTGAATAAAATAAAAATAACGAATTAGCATTTTTAATAATATTTACCTGGCACTTCTTGCGAAAGAGACGCCGCAGGAACATCTGATAGTTGAACGTTGAGATATCATTGCGAGTGTCGTTGGGCAGGCAGCCCTCGAGCAGTCTGACTATTAATTCCTGGAGCAAACGACCCTCCGTTCCACCGTCAGTCAGCAGAGCTTCTTCCAGATCCTAGAATGACCGCGAAGCGTTAAAATTCAAAGTCCGGCACTGTGAGATACACGAAGCCTGTTACAGCATGGATTAGCGCGCAAGCAAGGATATATATTTCGTTAAAGCGGTGGTGGAATGCTGTTCTAGGGGATGTACGTTCTGGCTACGAGCTAACAAGCTAGTACGTATCTGTTTTTCTTGTTTTGTTTTGTTTGTTCTAGGTTTTACTAGATACCTCGATATCAAAGTCCAGGAGATTGAAGGCGGCCCTAAATAAGGAGCAGAAGTGCGCTATACTCGGCACCTCCCACCACGATTGAATGTCTAGAAGAATCAAGTCAAGCATTGACAACGCAGCTCGATCTTTTTACTCTAGTGATTCATCGAATGATTAGTGGAAGAGCGAGACGAGCTAGACTATACGCATAGTATTTGTAATATCGGTGGATCAGGAAAAAAAAATAAAAAAATCGTAAAATCCTATTTTTCTCCTAACAGAAACGAAGGCGTAGAGAGTAATTTTTTTAAAATAAATTACGAGCGGCATAAACTTACCTAGGATACCGATGAAAGTGGGAAACATAACCCGTCCTGTGGCGACGGGCAAACGCGGGTGTTAGCTTCTTGGAGTTCCGGAAAAAAAAAAAAAAGTCCAATTCGAAGTGGGGAACGGAGCTGCTTCGGGAGCGAAGAAAAAGAAAAGAAAAAGAAAAAAAAAAGGGGGAAATGAAAAGAAAAGGAACACACAACGTATCCCGATCGAAAATTAAAACGTTAATCACTGTGATTCGAAAGATCGAGGGAAAACAGCCCGGGAGCGCGGAGGCCCGTAGCAAAATGCTGTACTTTCTCCCTGAAGCGCCGATGGTTCTCCAGGCTCCGTCATAAAAACAACAAGCGGTGTGTTGTATACGGTGCGAGAGATCTGAGGGGGGGCTCTCTAGGGCCCGCGTTCTTCGACGCCCGAATCCCGGTAATCGTCGCCGCACATTCGTATCATTTCTCCAATAGTTGATTGTCGAACAGGCACCGGTGGGGTTGGAGGGAGCGGGTAAAGTCGAGTTAAAAACAACGGGACGCCAGTGGAATTAATCGCATCACGACACCGGGCCTCGTCGGTTCTCTCCAGGGTGTTGCACCCTCTCTCGTTGCACACGAACTCCTGGCGCGCGCGATTTGTTCCCCCCCACCAGAAGATCACAGAGGCAGCAGCAGCGGCAGCAGCAGCAGCGGCCCTTTTTTATTTTGGCACGTAACTGTGCGGTCCGCGAGCGATGCGCACGACACTCGCTACCATTATCACAATCCAATCGAGTAAGCAACTCCCGAATGAAAACAACCACCAGCACTCGACGCTCCTAGCTAGTCGAACGATATCGAGTCGGGATAATATCGCGAATAGTCACGGAGCTCGTTAGGCTTTGCCCGTTTAAAACTGTAGCCGACGAGGCTTGTACGACGATCCAAAGCCCTATTCTCGTAACTCCTGCTGCTGACGCCGCGGGAACTCGGAAAACTCTCCGGATAACACAAGCCTGAGCGTGTGTGCCCCCCTGTTCGTTCTGCGCTTTCCCTATGTAACTCAGTCGCTACGCAGACGCACTACCGTACGATCCAGCACTACCTCTGGTCGCGACGATTACCGTAGATAGTTCGCCGACGAAAAAATCCGTCGCGGCGCATTCCTGTGGGAAATCGGCGCTCGCCAACTTTGCGCAACAGATCGCGCCACGAAATCCGTCGTGCGCTGCCGTCTCTCGGATACTTCGCTCGACGACAAAAAAGAAAGAGCCACCGTGCAAACCGGAAATGCAATGACCTCCGCGCGGGAAAAGCCGGTTGCTCCGTCGTTCTAGTTCTAGGACAACATTTAACGTAGCAACATTAATAGCGGCTGCTCCTCGGTCCTCGTCGCTGTTCGTTGTGTCGTCTGGCGACCGACTGATTCGGGTCGACGTCCTCGGCAAACCTCGGCTTTCGAGAGAGAGAGAGAAGAATCGTCTCATATGTGATCCACAGTTAACCGAACGATCCGCGTGGGGTTCTCATCAAAAACAAAATCAGTAACAACAACAATCGATGTTGACATCGCCGAAGCAGCCACTTTTTGAGGTTGTCCGAAACAAAGATCCATACGCGGGACTGAAGAGACGAAGATCGACGTTTAATTATGATATTTGGTAGCGAATGCTCGCCAACGCTTACGTTTAGTTATGGAGGAAGCAATGGAGTACGGTAAGTTACGCTTCGTCAGAGTCGTCGTATTTTTACCGCGGAATTTAATTAATTTCACCTCGCCCAGATGATGTAGAAAATCCGCCACGAGACGAGCCCGAGAACGAACAAAATCCACCCGACGATGTAATCGTCGTAAGCGAAGGGGAGGATGCTCCGGAGGCGATAAATCCCGACCCTGGAGGACGAACTGCTGACGATGACGATGAAGTCTTGGCTAAACAAGCAAAGCTGGAAGCACCCGAAGAGACGCCGGAGACGAAATCAGAGGAAGATGAGGATGACCCCGATTCGGGCCAGATGTGCCCAATCTGCATGGACCTCTGGACAAACTCCGGAGATCACAGACTTTGCTGCCTACGCTGCGGCCACTTGTTCGGGCACAGTTGCTTGCTGAGATGGCTCCAAGTGGCCTGCACAGCCGGCAACAGACGCTGTCCTCAGTGCAACAGAAAAGCTGCCGTCAGAGATATTAGAATATTGTACGCTCGTAAATTATCGGCGGTCGATACGGTAGAGAACGAAAGATTGAAGAGAGAATTGATGGAGATGACCACAGAGAAAAATCGTTTCGAGATGGAGGTGACTAAATGTCACATAGGCAGAAAGCTTCACGAGCAGCAATTGGCGAGCATGGCGAGTAGGATTGCCGAACTTGAGAGACAGCAGCAGCAGGCCACTATTCACAAACTGAACGAGTTCGCGACGCAAGCCCCAGGATTCAAGTTTTTTCTCGAGAAAACTGTGGACATCTGTTCGGCGAACGGCTGCCGGGTTCTCGATTACAATCCTTGGTACGGTTGCGTCGTCACCTCCCAGAAATCGGCGAATCCGCTCTTTTCGGGTTTCGGCGTAAGAAAAGTCGACATGGAGACGTTTCAGCCTCGGCAGTTTGCGCTGCTGCATAATCAAGCCATAAGGGACATCGCGTTTCATCCGAGCGAAAAGGCTCTCCTGCTGAGCGTGAGCTTCGACAAGACCGTGAAAATTTTGGATGTTCACAACAACATCGTCGCTAACGGGTACCCAACGGAATCCCAACTGTGGAGCGGTTGCTGGTCGGCCGAAAATTCCAACACCATGCTGGTCGGAGCCGCGAACGGATCGATAACGGAATTCGACATAAGGCAGACCAACGGAGCGGTCGGCGTTCTCACTATTCCCGGCGATCGGACCCCCGTTGTCTCTCTCGCCACGGTACCTTCGAATTCCGCTGCCGGAATAACCAAGGGCGGCTTCGTCGCCGCTCATCTCAACAGCTGCTACGCTTACGAGCAGAAAGACGTTGCCATGTGGACGTCGAGACAAATGTTTCTCGACGGACCATTCGTCTCCGTGCGATACGACGCCAAAAATCATCACGCACTCATATCGTCACGACCGAACGCCAAGACACCCAACGCACGCCACACCGTTTTCACGATCGACAAGGGAACCGAGGACGCTGTTGTCTGCAATGTTATTCACACGTTCAACGGCGGCAATTCTCAGCAGCTAATGAGCCGGTCGTGTCACATTAATGTAGGAAACGACACTTTTGTCGCGGCCCATCAAGAGTCCACGAAGAGCGTTCCTCTGTGGAGTGTCTCATCGGGTAAACAAGTTCACAAGCTTCCCGCATCCGATCCCGTACTCGATATGTGCTCGTTTGAGGTGAAGAACAAAATTTTCCTTGCTACATTGACGTCCTCAAAGCTAAGACTCTTCAAAAACGGGTAAAATGCGGTAAAAGATTTTTTCGATCTTTTCGTTTTTTTCTATGTAGATTAAAATTACGGTGCATTTAACACTTGTCACGCAATTTTTGCGGCAAACTGACCGATTCCGAATTTCGTTGGACTGTAAGTTCCTGCGCACTTGATACTTGATCGAATAACAAATGTACAGGCACTTAGAACCGGATCGACAAGATCTCATTTAACTGAAAATACGATGCATTATTATTATATATAGAGAGATGTTTTTTATACGAACGATCGATATATAACATTAAGATACTTGTGATACGGTAGGAATGATTTTTTTATATATATATATAAGTAAAAATAAAATAAGAACGATTTCGCAACTCGTTATGATTCGAAGATTAATACAGCGGCGAGAAAACCTCAGCATTTACAAAGAATCGTTTATTAATATTATTTTTCTTTCGAAATATTGATTTACATGGATCGAACCTTTTAAACGAGGTGTGTGTGTGTGTGTATGGGCTTAAGTGTATTCGGTATGTGTGTACTTGAGGTTCGTTAATTCCGTTACAAATGAAGCCACGTGTCGTTTTAATTAGAACGAGGTAAATATTTAATTCTTCGTTAATTTGCCATTTCAAGATTACGAGAATCGCGTCGAAGGCGCCACTCACCTCGATCTAAATTACGCACCTCTGGCACAGCCTCCGTATATATTACTAAAAATTGATAGAAGACGACAAAAAAAAGAAATAAAAAATAGAACAAGACTGCTGTTTAACGTGTCGATAAAATGTTCCATACTCGAGAACGCAAGATTGCCGGTTCTCACCGATGTATGAAATATTTTACGGCCACGACACTCGACTTCCCAATGATTCTAACGGACGTGATACTCGAATATTTCAGGTAGATTTGAGTTACATCGCGTCAAAGCAGCAAAACGATAAATGCAACTTTCTCTATTCCCGAGCCTGGAATGTGAACCACTCGCTTCGAACGCGATTGTGTAGGCGTGAATTGCGTGAATACATCTCCCCCCCGCGTCTGACAATAATGTTACAATCAACAACAATAGAAACAGCCTCGCGCGCTCACGTGCTTGTCCCTCATCGACGTTAACAAAAAAGTAATAAAAAAAAGAAAAGCCCAACACCAAAAAATGTACAAAATTTAAATATTAACAATATAACTTTAAGGTGTATGATTCTTTTTACAGATGTGAACTAACGCTAAATTAATCCTTGACTATTTCGATAATGTACACTGGGGGTAGTGGTAGACCGGAAGTTGGATGAAATTTTGTACGCAGAATTCTCTCCAGCTTCCGGAGTACAGCGGTTATAGCTCGAATTCGTGGCTTAACAAATTTCTATGATTCGCGTGTAATTTTATCGTAATGACGTTGCATCTGCATTGCGGCTCGTGTTATAAAACGGCTGCGACAACGACAATTGTTTAAAAACAAGTCACATACGGGAAATAAGAAACACGTGCGGGTTCGCCAAATTTATGAAACAGTATATAGAGAATTACATAGGATTAAAAAAAAACAAAACTCGAATCGTTTTGCTTTGCCGATGTGAAATATTGTCGCTAAATCTGCCGAAATACTCGATAACAAAGCCGTGTACACGCGGCATTATTTTTTTTTACATGATCTGCCCTTTCTTCTTCTTTGTTTTAAGATAACCGGAACGAGAGATTTCATTTGATAAATGGGATAAACGGGTGTGAACGATGTGCGAGGTATTCGGACCGTATTAATCACTAACTGAAAAGTTGTTCAGTGGCGCGTTCCAAGTCCCAGTTGAACGACGACAGAGCCACCCTCGCGTTGTGCTCCTCAATTCCCATATCCGTTAATCGTCTTATTTTGTCATTCAGATCTGGCATTTTCGCGGGTCCTGTTATGACAATAAACAATTACGATCGACGATCGATGGGAGCCGCGTTTGAATCTATAACTATTTACCGACCGCCTGCATAGACGCACGTCCAGTGTTTCGCCGTCTGTCGAAACATCTCGGGTTGCTCTTTATATTGTTTCGCGACGACCGCATCCTGGGGATCGTCAGGTTCCGCCGCGGACAGCAGAGCTTGGAGCGACAGAAGGACCGTGCGCAGCGTCATAGCTGCTGCCCTTGAATATTTCATTATGCGAATCATTAGTACATTCACGATCGCGCGAATCGCGAATATCGTCGACATACCATTGATCCTTCAGGATATCCAGACAGATCGCACCCGTGACCGAGGATATGTTTGGATGCCATATTTTCGTTATGAAACGGACCTACAAATAAAACAAAAAAAGAAAGGAGGGAACAATCAAGTACTGCATAAATAAAGTGTACAGCAGTGAATAATGTCTACCGGCTTGTACTAACTTTTGGAGGATTGAAGGGATACGTTTCTGGCACTTTGATCTCTAGTACAAAATTTCCTCCCTCGTATGGAGTGTCCGGCGGGCCGGCTATTTCTCCTCTGAGCTCGGTGAAGCTGTCGTTCACCAGTTCAACCCTGATAGCGCATTTGGCAACCTGGAAGCAAATTAGATCTGTAAATTTGTAAATCCATAAATATTAAATCTATAAAATCCATATAATTGCAGGAGGTCTGCCAAGATCACAGAGCAGGTACCAGGAGAGTCCGGCAACCGTTACAGCCAAGCGAGTGCAAAATACATGCAGTCTCTAGTAGTTCATGGAAATTAGGAGTAGAAAGCAGCAGTCAATTTTTTTTTTTTAACTTCTCCATTGCGTCAGTTCAATCATTGTGCTCGAAAGGCACGAAGAAGTTATATGGTCTGTTTTCTTTAAAAGGGGCAGAAGAAATCTGAATTGTGATCCGCTTGGCTTTAACCAAACATTGAAAATATCATGGAGTACAATCGTCGTGACCCCTTGACACCGTAGCGAGATAGGAAGATATCGAAACCACGCACAACGATAAATTGCCTCATTTACATGGGATAATAGTACAGCGCCGGTTTGACGACCGGTCGGAAGGGAATGGAAAAAAAATGTGTTTGTTCTATTGTGGTGAGAGCAGAGGATCGAGAAGACATGGACAGTGCCAAGAGCGACGGAGGTGAGGAGAGCCAGCAGGTGGAGGTGGCGGGACCGTCCGAGGAGAGGGGTGAGTCGCGAGTATTGTCAACAATAGCCACGACTGCCAAATCCTTTGTCATTGATAAAAATAGTGCGCAAAATGTCGAAAAACGTAGAATCCCGATGTTCAAAATTTTTTTTGTGGAACAAAAAAAAATTGATACTTAAATCGCTGGATGCAGCCCGTGCGCGAGCGACGAAGGATTTTTTATTTTATATTAGAATAGATGGAAGCAACGCTCGCGCTAAGGCAATTATAAGAGGTGAAGTCGGAGGTGTCTCTCGGCGACTGGACACTGTCCGTTTGTGTCCAGGGTGCCCCCGAGGTGGTGCAAGTTGCATAACGGCGATTTTGATATCGTCTCGTATGATAAACGTTTGTTCCCGGATTCGTCGAATCCATGTTAATCGAACGATCCCCAAACTCACCTCCTCGCTCTTTAAAACTTCCTTGAATTCGCGTTTTATACGCTGCGCCGCGATGTTGGCCATGGCTTCGACGAAACTTGTCACACGGTCAGCACACTGTCATCGTAAATTCGTTGAACTAATATTATACTAAGAGGTTGTGAGACAGCGTGCGTTGACACCGGCGTCGAGGCCTCGACGGCTAAGGTCCGACGTCGCTAACGGCTCGCGGCTCGCTTATCCGTTCGACGACTATCTCTCCTGTCTCTCTTCGATAGAACAATTTCGTGAGAGATTTACACCACGAGCCGAGAATTCCGCACGCGGGGACACGTACGATTTATCATTCGATCACCGCCGGCGCCACATTTGATGAAGGAAAAAGTTGACTGTCACCCGCCTTGCCATTCGTATGGTACTTTGAATTTACGTCTGGAGTCACGCCGCGGGTATTCGAAAGCGGCAAATCCAAATGTTCTATCCACAAATACGAGGAACCCCGCGATATTGGCTAGTTGACGCCGATCGTAGATATTTTTATCGCATTAGCACGTGCCTATACATGAATATTTATATAAGTCTTATCGGGCTTTTGTACCAATTTAGACCCAGCCAGGAGACTCGTCAAAGCTAAACGCCGAAAGGAATCCCTTGCCATTATTAAATGATATTGTTGTTCTTGCTATTACCGATGGTGAAATATTGCATTGATCCAAAGCGTCGATAAATGTAATCAAACCGTTGCAAAATTAATTTCGATACCATGCGCAATGAGTTTCATGACAAAAGGTCTCGTTCACGTTGACGTCGTATTCAATAATAAAAAATACGTTGTTGTTCTGTATTGGCTGCGCTCTTGACAAGATATTTGTCTCTAAAACCTCGAGGGAGATTAGAGACGACGTGAATATTTCGTAATATGCGAGAGGAAGCCCGAGGGCGCAGCGCAATCGAACAGAAACGAGACGAGATGTGTTGCAATAAGAAATAAATAAAATGATAAAAAAGAAAACACATCGACACCGAAAAGGAACAACATCGCCGATAAGAGAGAACGATGTATTCGGGGAGGGCGGAGCTTTGGCAAACAGACGTCACGTCCGGAACTCCGACGCTCCTCTCTGATTGGTGGCGCTATCCGTTCTTTCGGTTTCAGTGATGCCCGTGTCGCAGCCAGTGCGTGCCAAGAGTTTGTTACGCGCAAACTTGGAGAAATCCCGCGGCGGAGTATTGCAAAGCAGAATGCCGAACATCAAGGTCTTCAGCGGCACCTCGCACCCGGATCTCGCCCAGCGGATCGTCGACAGGCTCGGCATCGACATCGGCAAAGTTGTCACCAAGAAATTCAGCAACCTCGAGACATGGTAATGGTCGCCTATCACCACGCGGCCCTCCAGTAACCACGTTATTTCTCGTGCCCTTCTGCTCACCCGCAAACTCGGCCACGTGCTTTTTGTCCCATCTAACATTTCATGCATTTCGGACGATAAAACATAATTTTCGCGACCAACAGTGTTGCCCGTAGTCCCGTGTGAAGCCTCTCGAAACTTGCGTATATCGCCTAAACCGAATGGCAACCCCTTTTCCGCTTCGTGCCCAAGCCACCCCTGTCACAACTTGTCGCTACTTCCCTTTCCGTTTCGCTCGCGAAAATTTAATAAGCTTCGTTTCCGTCCACACGCCGATGCATCTTTCGTCCCCTGTCATGTCCGTTTTAACAGTGTTTGGTCGAATCAAAAAATGCCTTGTGCACGCGCTATTGTGTTAACGCGTCAAAACAAATCTTACCACGATTTTTCGTGTACGACGCGGGTGTTTGTTTTTTTTTTTTTTTATACTACAATCTCGTTCGATCCGTTTCGCGGCCACCTCGCACACGGGTGTCCGTCGTATTTTGCTCCGAAACGTGTAAATCCGTCGATTCACGTGTTCCCGTGTAAAATCCGTCGTAGATTATTCGTGATCAGATATATAGTTTGTATTCTATTGTATAACTAGCACACGCTTCAATTTGGCGTGTATCACGGGATTGGAGAACGTTAATTGGTTCCCCTCAAAGATGATGCCGGCATCTTTCTTTGCATGTGTGCCACATGGACATAGTATCAGAGATTCGTGTTGGTGTTGGTGGGACAACTCCACTACACGGATAAGTCTCCCACTCTCGAATTTTTATCACAGAGATCTTGTGAATGGCTACACGCTCTTGGAAATTGTACAGCATACGATTATTTTTTTTTTTTTTTTTTTTAATTCACCGAACACTCGAATAATGTTTATTCGACGGACATGTATGATTTTTTTCTGTTTTTTTTTAGCAAATAAATGAAACAAACAGATATTTCACTGAAATAAAAAATTTTGCAGCGTGGAGATCGGCGAGTCGGTGCGAGGAGAGGATGTCTACATTATACAGAGCGGAAGCGGCGAGGTAAACGACAATCTGATGGAACTACTGATCATGATCAACGCCTGTAAAATAGCATCGGCTTCGAGAGTCACGGCTGTGATTCCCTGCTTCCCATATGCTAGACAGGACAAGAAGGACAAGGTACGCGACTCGGTACATCAATTTTTATTATTTCCTTCATTATAATTCATAAAGTAGCATTACCGTACTCGAAACAGGATTATTTATTTTTTAAATTTTTCTTTCAATTTTTTTCGTTTTTTTTCTCTCTAGCTCTGTATTACACGCGAATTATTATGTACAAAAAGATAGCGTCTGTGTTACATAAATCATGCTAATCGGCTTCATTGAATATGCTTTGATATACATTTGAACGGTTCAATGTAGTAGATTGCATAAATGTACTGTACTCGGCATAAATCATCGTAATCAATGTACGACGGTTGTGTCGCGATAAAAAAAAAAAAAAAAAAAAATCGTTAGACGGAGACCCACATAACTATTCCCCCAGAGTATTACATGAGAACGTTTAGTTGTAGAATTACAGGAGAGGGATGGAAACCATGGCGCTACGAGAACTCAAATCCGATCGGAGCCGTCGGAGCTCCGAAAGTCATTATAAATCTTAAATACAATTTTTTTTTCTGTTTGTTATTGCATATTCGCAGGGCGGTGATGGTGCGGACAAGACCGACTCCGCTAAGAGTCGTATTGTCGTGAAGTCGAACGAGTGGAAATTCAGGGTAATTTTGTGGTGGTTCTATATTCTGCCATTATAAATCTATATTTTTTCTATTTCTGTAGCTTTTGCATCCGTATGGGGAGGCGAAAGTGGTCTTAAAAAAAAATCACATTGTTGGCAAACTCGAGGACATTGAAGGCTCACGAACACATCACAACGGGCTTATGACGTACTGTTTATTGAGCCTCGTGTATCATGCAGGAGACTGATCATTTTATTATCACAATGATACTTTATTATCACCACTGGGAGGGGGGTAGGGGGAAATGTAAATTTGTACTTGGGAAACAGGATGCTTAACGTTGTGGCTACACACATCTTTCAATTTTTTTTTTTTCGGCAACGTAGAATGTCTCGTAGAATATCTGATTCACGCTATTTCATTCGTTCGCACTCGCGCGAATTGCTTGGAAAAAAATATTTATATTATGTTGGCAGGTGTAATCGACAAAAAGAACATTGCTTCGCGCAAGTTACCAGGTGCTTCCACCGGGCTTGCGTGGAAAAAAGCAACATTGCATGCTCACTATGTGACGGGGACTCCAGCTCTGAGAGTATGACTGTGAGAAGGGTCTTTGGGACGATATATAAAAAAAACTATTTCTAACTATCGACATTAGATAATCGTCCCGTATAGGGTAAACAGCCAGTGAATGAACAGGGCTAATGAATGGACACTTTTCATAAGAGTACATGCATAAAAAAGTCTATTCATTGGCTTTTTCGTCTGCTTAACTGTCTGTTTATTGGCCGGTTTATCCTATGTATTGCTTCTGTAACACGCTTTTTTATCCTCCTCGAGACGCGCATTGTAATACACGGTTGACCGTTAAATTATCGCACACAGACACCGAGCACGCTCACGCTCTGGGAAGAATACGAGAAAACACATGACGAAATCCCAACCAATGATTGGCTAATGTAAATATCATTAACGAGTTATTCACAAACGCTTGGCAGGCATTATTACCCGGTTCGGTCCGCTTCAATCACCCTTCATCCTAACGCTGAGACATGTGAGAGAACGAGAGAATGAATCCGGCACGATAGATCGACGCGAATAAATTAATGTGCATTGCAACAGGAGAATAATTCCCGAACGAATGTATTCATCGATTCTTCGTTGAAATAATAGATGCAAGTTTTTACTCGATATATGCAACGGTCTTAGCTTGACGCGAGGATAGATTTCTCTTCGATATCGGTACCCCCCACGGATATCGTCGATTAACGACCCCGGGGTTATCGAGGAACCTCCGATAACGCGGAGCACAGTACATTGCAAAACAGAAAGTGAACTTACTGATCGCAGGGGGCAACGTAAACGTCACAGATGCAACGTCCAGTTTATAATTTTTTTGTCGGGTATAATAAAAATTAAGATAATAATTTCGAAAGCAATTTTGCGCGTTCTCGATAAACAATTTTATTCTCTCACGGGTTTTAAAGCGCTCCGAATACGATTCCAATATTTGTCGCAACTCCCCCCGTATTGATGATTTCTTTAGTTTGCTCCTCGTTGCGGTCCTTGCACTTTGTTTTCGTTCTTTTTTTTCCTTTTTCTTTTCTTTCTGTTACCATCGTTTAAGCACCAAAGGGACCGTCCTAGATCAGCACAGCTATTCATTTGTCTAAATTAGTTGCGTATTTTCAGGACTTTGTGCCCGACCTGACGACAGTGAGTATAAACGAGCAGCGAGAGATTTTCCGAGTGAAGCGTTTGTAATTCATAAACATAACTCGTATTATCGTATCGACTTGTTTCTCTTGACTCTTTTATTACGTTTAATTCGTTCGGCCGAATTATTTCTGTAGGACTAACAAATGACCAAAAAAAAGCCAGCATAAACAAGAACATACCTTTTGATTATTTGCTGCACAAACCGATAGCGGTTTACTCCCCCCTACCCCCCCATGAATGAATGGATACATTCGATAAAAACATATTGACATCTGAATGAGAGGGCAAAATATTAATACGATAGCGACAAAATAAATTTTTTGCGTTATCGGTTATTCGATATTCTGGGGGATACGAAAATATGTTTGTTCTCTTGGGTACTAATTAACTCCGTCGCTTTTATTCCATAGTTAACTCTACGTGTGCCACTAATAATGGTAAATGCCTGCCGCTCACAGCAGTGCCCGCTTGTTGCAAGAGAATAACTATATTGTTACGAATAATAAGAAATAAAAAATAAAAAATAAAAAATTTGACCTCGCAAGAATCGTGTCATCTCGCGAACGTCACCCTAGGTACGTTCGCGTGTTACAGATGTAAAATAGCAAGACAAGAACGATTTTTTTTATTAACCGAAAACCAGCTTTTTGTGATGTTCCAGCCTACATTTGTCATCGTAGAATTTTTTGAATGTTACTATTACATTCTCCGCGTGCACAATGCATTTTGGAGAACCCGTTCACAACGGGTTCCAAGGCGAACCCGTTCACATCGTTATTATAATCCTTTTTCTACTTTTCTGTCACTACGTTCTTCGCGCTGTGCGCGCGCACCTTTTAACGGTTCTCTATTATCTCGGTCTGTGTACAACGACCGTTCAAGAACGTACCCGGCAACGATAAAGACTCAAAGTGCATTGTGCTCGTTTCTCTTAAATTTTTAATATTTTTTTTATTTTATTTCGTCAATAACTTCTAGTGATATTGCTTTACTTACAGTACCCGTCGAGTCTTAACTGGGGTGCATTTGCAACGAAACAATTTTTTTTTCCTTTTTTTTTCTTTATTCTCTCAATTATCTTCTACCATACATATATACTTTTTCGTTACTATCTCTGAACACTTGCGATCGTATTTATATTTTGTCCCCTCTGAGTTCGTCTCTCCGAGAAGCGAAAAAAAAATTTAATAAAATAAAAATGAAAAGTTAGCGTTTCCTATCCTATCGTTCCCACCCGTCCCGATATTTTCCAACGCGACAAGCTCGCAGAAAGAGTTTCTCGTGTGTACACTATTTCTCACCCTCGTGGTAACTCCAGCTCGTTGACTACTTTTTTATCTCTCTCATTTTGTTGAAAATAATTTCAGACCACGCGGAAGTCTATTGGGGAGTTTCATCGATAAAAGTGTGAAAGAGAGAGGGAGCGATAAAGAAATTTTTTCTTTACTAAAAATCCGAAAAAAAGATGTTAACAGGAGATGTTTTTTTGATATTGCAGGAAGATACCCAGTTGCAAATGGACTTGAGGGACTCGATAAGCGTGCCTTAGCACTCATCCAGTTATGAATATGTTTTACAGAGTCGCGCCCCGATCTCCGCGAAGCTCGTCGCCAACATGCTCTCCGTTGCCGGCGCCGATCACATCATCACCATGGATCTTCACGCCAGTCAGATCCAGGGCTTCTTTGACATTCCCGTTGACAATCTTTTCGCCGAACCGGCTGTACTCAAGTGGATCAAAGAGAATATCGCCGAGTGGCGAAACAGCATCATCGTCTCTCCAGACGCTGGAGGCGCGAAACGGTACCAGATTCACAACAAAAAAAAAATAGTATATTATGCTGTAAGGGAGGGAAGCGCGCGATTATCGCCAAGATGAAGTGTTTTGCTCGAGCAAAAAGACCGCAGAAACTACACGAAGTGAAAATCCGCCTCCTTCCGTGCAGCATAAGATACTTTGTTCCGACTCCGTTAAAATAACCACACTGAGAAAAAGAAGTGGTTGGATTAGGCAAATGCGCGGTGACATACGTTCAAAGGTGTATTTTGTTGGTACAACAAGAATGTTTGTTTCAATCGAGAATCTTTAAATAAATTGAAACAAAGAATCGTTTAACAAAACAATGCTTTATTTGTTCGAAACAAATAACAGCCTTGAACGTATCTCACCGCGATTTTTAATCCAACGAATTTTTTTATGCAGTGCACATTTCTTGCCTCGCAAAATCGCTATATTCGCCAATGACCAGTGAGCCCTGTTACTCCGCCAGGAGTCATAGGGCGTCCAGAAGGCATCATGAAACAGTACTGTGCACGCACACAGGTTAATAATGATCATTGGTCAATAATAGGCGATATTTCGACGGTGTTGCACGCAAGGAATGTGGTTATCTTCGTGAAATCGGTAAAAGAAAATGATAATTTCCTTGTAGAAAAATGTTTACTTATGAATATATTTTTGTCCCGCAGAGTTACATCGATAGCCGATCGCTTGAACGTCGAGTTCGCTCTAATTCACAAAGAGAGGAAGAAGGCGAACGAAGTGGCGAGTATGGTACTCGTGGGAGACGTCAAGGACAGAGTAGCGATCCTGGTTGACGATATGGCCGATACTTGTGGAACGATCTGCCACGCGGCCGAGAAGCTTCTCGAGGCTGGGGCCACGAAAGTTTATGCCATCCTGACTCACGGTATCTTCAGCGGTCCAGCTATAAGTAGGATCAACAATGCCTGCTTCGAGGCGGTCGTTGTTACCAACACGATCCCGCAGGACGGACACATGAAGGATTGCCCGAAAATCCAGGTAAACACTGGTCGCCTTTGCAAGACGGCAAATGTCGGGTTATAAAACTATTTTTTTTTAATCTTATGAATTAAAAAATTAAATTTCCAGTGTATCGATGTTTCGATGATGTTCGCCGAGGCCGTGAGGAGGACCCACAACGGCGAGTCCGTGTCGTACCTGTTTTCGAACGTGCCCTATTGAGCACACGTATGACTAGACGGCTTAAAGATCGACCATAACGTTTAAGGAGAATGTAATCGTACGTTAGCAGTTCATTGTTACTACTATTCAGTTAAGTTAAATGAAGAGACAAATTTTGGCCGAGTGAACTATTGAACAGAGAAGAAACAAAAATAAGGAAGCGGTGAAATTTTATCCGCCGTTTTAGAATCTCCACGATGACTCTATATTATTATCGTTTGTATTTCGTCGAAGCGTGCGCCGTTTCTTTATCGAATCATTCATCGGCCATTTTCCGTAAACACCAAAAGAGCCGGGATAACGTCGCTCCCTTTACACAATTTTTCTTTCCCTTGGTTAGAGAGCATAGATTTATCCGAATACGACTGTTCGCCGTTGAGCGGCTTGGCGTTCAAATCGTCCACGCTTTTTTATCAAACGTCAAGCAATCGTCGATACATCGCGGTAAAAACAAAGTTCTTTCGATAGATACGATAGATACGAGTTCGAAAGAACTTTCGAACTCGTATACTATCCTTAAAAAACGAGACCAAGCAACACCCTCCAATTGCAATACTTACGTCGCGATCTGGCATCGTAAGCTATAAAATCGTTTTCATCCATCGGACACATACCCGTATCTGACATGTGAAACTAGAAATACTGTACTATACGATCAGGGAAGTAGACGCGTGACGCGCGTCTACTGCTCTCCAAAATGGGATGCAAAACAAAAAGCAATATACGAAATATTGTTACAAACTGTTCCTATCCCTGTGATGTATGCCTTTCTTCCAATTAAGATCTCCAAGATTTTTGTTTTATTTGTTTTTTGGAATTATTCAAGGTGATCCTATCCCGAGTCCCGAGCAAAGACGAGACGAGCACCCTCCTAGTAGCGATATGTAAGCGTGCATCGTTCGGTCGAACTTCGGGACGCGTCGCAGAGAAAAAGCTCGAACGGTAAGTTTGGAACCTGCCAGTTGCTCATATTTTAAATATATATGAAAAACCTCAAGCGATGTTTACTACAGGAGGGAACAAACGGCAATAAATAATTGCTACGATAATTTATTAGCATTACGGTATGAGATACAAACGTTGCGATGAAAAGGAATGTTACGCCTGGTGTAGACAGTCCGTTCTAGTTTACGCCGACGGTGATAGACGAATCTTTAATCGAATCGAGCTACTTTACCCGAAATACAATTGTTTGGATAAAATCGTTCAAACGTTATTTCTATCCTCGGCGACTAGGCGACATTACGGATTCTTCCGTAGATTAGACGCCGTTTGGATCATTAGGTACAAAAGGTCGAGCACAGAAAGCGCCGATATAACGAGACGATTACTTATCACTGTGTACTATAAGAACGTATATCGGGTCGGTAATTACCTTACGTAAAAGACTGCCAGCAAGTTTACTGTGTGCCTTGTCAACAGCGTTGTGTCGATTATAATCTATGTAAATTAGAATACATTTCCACCTGAGCAACCGTAGCACCCGTTGCTCTTGACTGAAGCACAGTACAAAAAATTGATTAATCACGTGCGCCCAGAGCAAGCTCCAATGATCATGAGATCTTGCTCTTCGTACACAATTTATCACTTTATACATTATCACGATTGCGTTCTCACCGAAGTTTGTGATTCGGCTATTAAATACATCGGAGCCGGTGAACGTAGAGTTTCTCGTATCAGTCGTTGGGTACGAATTCTTGAAAAATAATCTATAGCACGGAATACCGGCAGAAGCACATTTTTCGAGCATCCGTGCCACTTCTTGGCACCGGATCGAAGATTGGAAACTTGATCCAAGCGAGAATAATCTGATCCGGATACTGCCGGCTAAGTTCGATTTTTCGGACAATTTTAGCCTCGCCATTTATCCACACCCGTTGGCAACGTTATGTCGAACACGATCGGAGGAGTGCCAGGCAGAATGTTTAGATCGCACGTCAATGCGTTTACGTAGATTATCTTCCCGTTCGACGTTGCACCGCATCCCTCGTGTACATATCCGAACACGTGATACTTGGGTACGAATTCTCGAAAATTGTCTCTAGCACGGAAAAACCGGCTGGAGCAAAATTTTGAGCATTCTTACAGCTCCTTGGCACCGGATCAAAGATTGGAAACTTGATACAAGCGAGAATAATCCGGTCCGGATACTCCCGACTAAGCTCGATTGTACGGACGATCTTACCCTCGCGATTTATCCATACCCGGTGGCAACGTTATGTCGAACACGATGGGAGGATTGCCGGGCAGATAATTCAGATCGCACGTGGATGCGTTTATGTAGATTATCTTCCCGTCCGACGATATGCCGTAACCCTCGTGTATGTGTCCGAAAACGTGATACTTTGGTTTAACGCGATTCTGGACAATCGACAGAAGTTCCACGCAACCGGCCCGAACTCCGCTGCAGCAGAGATCACCGTGTCCGACCGGCGGTGTGTGGGTCACCAGGATGTCCGTATCCGCAGGGATGAGCTTCCATTTTGAGAGGCATGGCTCTCCTCTGGGAACGTTGAATGCCCATTTGCAGAACTCTGGTTGCCTGAATTAAATTCGTGAGCCATAAAGAAAAATTTCCTACGATGATAAATTTGTAACATAAAACTATGGTTTGATAATCACCAGGGTGTTCCGTATATCTTTACTCCGTAGAGGACTATCTCGGAGTCTTCCAGGTAAACACAATTTGTCAGGTAATCCTTGATATTTTTGGTTTGTATGGCTTCAGCGAGGGTGTCTTTGGACATTCCCAGTGTCGGAATGTTGTCCAGTATGCTGGTCCCGGTATGTTTCTGTCTATCTCCGCTGCTCTGCGTAGAGAAAGGATGAGTGAAGGTTGGGTCAAAGCTGAGCTCGTGGTTTCCCGCTATGACTATCTTATGCTTGTGCGGTAGGTTTCCTGCAGGCAAAAAACAACCCAGTCAATTCTCAGATCGATTATTTTTCTTAGAGATTAAATTACTCGCCTATCCATGTGTTGAATTCAACGACTTCCTGAAGACTCCCGCACTTAGTGAAGTCGCCGGCATGTATGAATACATCACCCTCTGGCACATCAAATTTTATGTAAGGCGTCAGAGAGTGAGTGTCGCTCATGCAAACGATTCTTAACTGGAAAAAACAAGATCGTTGGTTTAGTCGAGTCGAAGAGCCGAAAAACCGGTCGTAACCCACCTTGTTCGCGGGAGCCTCTGTTGTAGGAGGTTTAACGTTGATTTTGATGACTTTCTGCTCCCGCGACAACTCCTTCCAGGCAGCTGTCGGATTACCCGTCAGCGGATGTATCTCGATGTCCATGATGATTGACGTTAGCAGAGTTAGCGAACGCGACGGAATAACGCGATCGAGAACGTCATCCGACCTAACGCGATCACGGTCCCGATTTCGTTCTCGAAAACAACGCGACGTAACGAATTATTGTGGTATCGAAGTGATGACGGTTTGTCGGCACGCGAAGTTTATCGCAGTACGAATTCTTCAATGAACAAATTAATGACGTAATTATCGTGTTGATGCATCGTAACGTCCCTTCGAGTGTTTCACCGGGGCTTTCATCTTTTTTGCGACTGTTTTCCTTCGCTACGCGCCTATATTGTTCGATCGTCAGGTGTGCGTGATTCGTAGCCGAGGCAATTGATCGAACGGGAGGCTCGTTACAAACGCGTCATACTCGACAGAGACACGATAGTAGAGGATTGTTTACGATCAAAAACAAAATGCAAAGTTCATCTTCTATAATCGTCAATAAAACTCATTTCAAGATTGTTGAGTCCTCCTTTGCGAGATCGACGAGAGTTATAAATCCGCGAGACGGTTTTCTGCCGGTTAGTCAGCATGGTAGGGGAAAAGAATGTTACGGCTGTGTGCTATCTGCGAACCTTGTCAGTGACGATTACCTCGACCGTACTTTGACCCCGCTGCGTTGCCAGCTGAGTTAAATAAGCGGGCCTCAAAGTTGTTTTTGCTTATTCCTCATCGTCCTTCATTCCCGTTTGGGTCTTCACGAGCTTTTCGAGCAAGTCGGTGCTCTTCGTCGACTACGTAACATCGAACAAATATTGTCAGGTTATCGCGTTAAGTGCACTGAGAGCCGACAAGCTACACGTCACGATGCTGGCAAAGGTACGCGGAAATTCGCACTCTATGTTGATCTTTCTTCAATTAATCGATGGAAACACGTAACGGCAATTTGGTCGATGAAATGACTCGACGAATTTTTCGGTTCGTCAAATTATTCGTTTAATTATTTTTTCTAGGTATTCAGCAATGTGGCCAGGCAGACCGTCGCCAGGAGCTTCTCCTCCACATCCGTTGTTGCCAATGGCGTTACCTTTGAACTGACCGACACTCAGAAAGAAATGCAGGACGTCGCTCAGAAGTTTGTGAGGGAGGAAATTATTCCTGTTGCGGCGGAGTATGACAGGACCGGAGAATACCCATGGCCCATTATAAAGAAGGCGTGGAGCCTGGGACTCATGAACGGTTCCATTCCGCCGGAGTTTGGTATGTTCAAGAGTTCGATAGACTTTTGTAGATAACAATATTTCAGTATTCCATTTTTTATTGCAATTGTAATTGTAAATTATTTGACGCCTTTACACCGAAGTGGTGAATAGAAAATATGAGGCATGTATATTTGCACATGTACATAGTAGAACAACATACATGTACATGCCTAGAACAACAGTGTAACAATTTCTATGGTAATCCCATAAGAGATGTTACACTGTTGTTTTAGGGGTGCGATATGATATACATACATAAATGTGAGTGCATTCGCAGCCATAATAATTTAATCCAAGATAATAAATCAATTCAAAAATAGAATCGACAAAAACTTGCCATGACCTTGAAGATATCTGCATCAGACAAAATCTTATGTTTGGCATGTCATAATTGCCATATTTTCCATCTTACATAATGTAACCTTACATATTATAAGTTTTAAACTTCCTTTCTGTAATTTCTAATAAAAATAATAATAATAACAAACATTTTTCAACATAAAATAAAATAAAATATATATAGTCTACCCTATATATATAATTAATATGTATATTATATATTTAGCATTTTTTTTTTTTTGCAGGAGGACTCGGTCTCGGCTCCTTTGATTCTTGCGTCGTGTCTGAGGCCCTTGCCTATGGATGCACGGGAGTGATGACCGCTATGGAAACTTCGGGTCTCGCGGTAATTAATCAAACTCCATAATTTTCATAATGCCTAGACTAATCGTCGTTGATATTTCAGCAAACACCCATTAAGATTGGAGGAAACAAGGAACAGAAAAAGAAATACTTGGGAATGTTGATCGATGAGCCAATTGTAGCTGTGAGTACAAAACCGGCAACCTACAATGCATTATTGATCTCTTTTAAGTTTGTGTAACGAATATTTATACGGTGATGTCTTCAGGCGTATTGCGTAACGGAACCAGGAGCGGGCTCCGACGTCGCCGGTATTAAAACGAAGGCAGTGAAGAAGGGTAAAGAGTGGATAATAAACGGGACGAAAATGTGGATAACGAACGGCGGCGTAGCAAGCTGGTGAGCAGTGATTTTGTTTTCTTATCTTTTTGTATATATTACGTTAAAAAAAAAGATGCTAATTTCTCGATAATTCAAAGGTACTTCGTTCTGGCAAGGACGAATCCAGACCCCAACGCGCCGGCCAGCAAGGCGTTCACGGGCTTCATCGTGGATCGTAAAAGCGACGGTCTCACGCCCGGTCGCAAGGTACGAATTAATATCCGCGGATAAATAATTATTCATATGATGATGATTATAAAATTCAAACTGCACAAGAAGAAGCGCCATTATCCATGCATTATTTGTACCGAGTTTTTCGTTTCTCAGGAAATGAACATGGGTCAGCGTGCCTCGGACACGCGAATGGTAACCTTCGAGGACGTACGAGTTCCGGAGGAGAACGTGCTGACCGGCGAGGGAGCCGGTTTCAAGATCGCCATGGGTACTTTCGACAGTACTCGGCCAATGGTCGCCACCGGCGCAGTTGGCTTGGCACAGAGAGCCATGGACGAGGCATTGAAGTACTCGATGGAGCGCAAGGCCTTCAACAAGCTCATCTCCGAGTATCAAGCCATCGCGTTCATGCTGGCAGACATGGCGATCGGCATCGAGACCGCCCGACTCGCCTGGATGAGAGCGGCGTGGGCAGCCGACAACAAACATTCGAACGCAACGATGTACGCCAGTATCGCCAAAAGCTACGCCGCCGACGTTGCGAACAAGTGTGCCACCGACGCCGTTCAAGTATTTGGCGGCGCGGGCTTCAACTCTGAGTATCCCGTGGAGAAACTGATGAGGGACGCGAAGATCTATCAGATATACGAGGGAACGTCGCAGATTCAGAGACTGATTATCTCTCGTAATCTCTTCAAGGGAATGCAGAAGGGTTGATCGAAGAAATCCCAACGTTATCCAATGACAATATTCCTCCTCCTATCCCGGTAACAGTTTTAAAAAATAATTTCAGATTATACTAATTCGTTATTCCTTTCGATAGAAATATCACTTATACAAGTGCCTTCCCAGAGCAGTGCAATCTTTTACAAATGCAATGCATTTTTATTAATAAAATATGTATTTTCTAAAAACGCGACAGAGTGAGAGCGTGATCCCGGCCAAAGAAATAGAGATTAGTAGGGAGAAAAAAATGAGAAAAAATTCGAGGGTTCGTTGTGAATTCGAAATACGCGGGGTGCGCCCGCGAGGGGTCGCCACGCTCGCCGATACCGGAGGACGCTAGTCAAGCGCATTGTTCAATGTTCATCCGTACTATTGCATCGCACATTATGTGTACCGTCTATCAGTAGTTTTTTGTCCGGGTTATATTTGGTGGAGTAACGCGTGACGAATTATGCAACTTGAGGTGAAAAAAGTCTTCGTGACGGGGCGTCCGAGAGTTGTGACACCTGACCTACTTAGGCGCCGCGGCGTTTTCTAAACGGTCGTTCGGCAAACAGCCCCGGCGACGTTGTCACACGAGCCCTCGAAAAACGTCCTGTTCTACGCTTACGATCTACCTCACCGCTGGATCTCACGAGGGTTCTCAAGATCGGATAGATCCGATGTGCGCGAAATATCCGAGAAATCAACCGACTCACGTAGAATTACGTGGTACTGCGTGACATTTCGTCGATAGACAGTGCCGTCAGTGGCGGGCGCCGGCGCCCCGACGAAAACACTCTCGCTGTCGTAGCCTTTACCCTGCCCCGCTACGAATTCCGATAGGCCCAGAGTTTTTTCACGCACGAGCCCGTCCAAACGATAAAGCAATTTAGGTAATGATCTTTTTTGTTCCTCCGATGCATTCCGTCACAGAACAATCTCGTTCGGCGTTAAGATCATCGAATTACAATAGCCCCGAGGGATTGGCACACTTATCGGCGCTACGCGTTTTCCCTTTCGTTCGGGCATTGCCGTATCCTCCGAGTCCACGTTCAAGGTGTGCGAACGTTTCACAATCTTGCGAATCATTCGCACACGGCAGATGATTTTACTTGCTATCGTAATTTTGTGGTTTTTTTTTCTTTATTATTTTTCGAAGCATTGATTAACAGAGTTGTCTTACAAAATATTCTCGCGCCAATTTGAATATTCAAATTTTCGTCAGCGCTGCCGATTTCTTGCGAAATCGCCATCCATACGGTGTACGTGCGTTATACATGTATTGCTTCTTCCACGCTCCGCGGTTAATCTAGCCCCAAGGAATGTCGCATAAAAATCGTTCTGGATTACGTAACATGCGAATTCCGCGTTAAACCGTCGCGGTTTAGTTAATGTCAGAAAGTTACCTCGGGCGCTTGTCCATCGTGAATTTTGCCTTCCACCCTGCCCTCCCTAGAATTTTATTGTATATCTGTAAACATTTTTTTTGTTAACCCAAACATCTTCGATCCTCTGTTACGAGCAATGCGCAAAGTGAATTATTAATTAACGCACGCCTTTATCTATTTTTGTCAATTCAGATGAAAAGTGTCGCGAGGAACCGCGGTATTCCGCGTCTGCGCGAAGAGACGTTTAATCTCGACCAATCGAGCAGAGAAACCGTCGAGGGTCCGGTTGAGCCCAGCAGCACGAGAATCATCGTCGTCAGCAGCGTCAACATCAGCGAGCGAGCGACGACGAGCGGCGTGCCCGAACTTTTCATCTCCGTTGCGAGACTCGGAATAAAGAAGTAAATCGTCGAGTTAAAAAAAAAAAAATTGTCAAAAACAAAAAAGAACGAGAAGAAAAACCGTGGAAGGACAGTGGCTCGTGATATTCCAGTTACGTTCCTGTCCGGTGCTCCGTGCCGCTGGTTCTGTCATCGAGAGTGCGTGTCGCGCGGGACTCTCGCTTGACTAAGGGAGTATCTGGCCGTCTCTGTCGCCATCTCCCTCGCTCTCGTCGGCACCGACGACTGGCAACCCCCCCGCTCTGCCCCTCGCTTCCCCTCGCCGTCAATGCAAAGTGTAAGTGAAGTGGCCTACAGACCTACATTTGTCTAACGTAAGGATTTTTTTGCTCGGTTACGGAGGGCGTGCGGCCGGGCGCGCGGGGAATTTTCTTCGTTTTCAACAATAAAACACGCTGTTTAGTTCGGATACCGTACGGTTGTTAACAATAAGGTGAACGGGGCGAGAAGAGTTTGTAATGTCGTCGATAATCGGGCGAGAGTACGCGAACGGGCAAAGCGCGAAGGCGAGCTAGGCGAGGGGGAGAGAGAGAGAGAGATAAAGATAGAGGGTTTCGAGCGAGCAGCGTCAAAGTTTCGGCTCGAGCAGCAGGGCCGTGGGCCTCGCTGGCCGGCGTGGGCAACACACGCGCGAGAGAACGAGAGAGAGTGTATCGGTGTGCAAGTGTGTTCCGAGAGATCCGTAGAGAGACACGTTCGCGGAGAGGCACATAGAAAGCAGCAACGGGGCAGCAGCAGCAGCAGCGGCAGGCTCGGAACGCGAGCGGGAGAGCGAGGAAGAAAGAGAGAAAAGGAAAAAAGATAGAAACGAGAAGGCGCGCACACACAGGGACACGGTGGAGCGTGTTGGAAGCAACAACCGAGGAAGAAAGACACACTGGCATACAAACACACAAAGAGAGGCCGCAGGAGGGTATAGAGTAGACAGAAACTCGTATGCACTGACATATAGAAATACATTCTGTATACATATATATGTACATATATATATATATATATATAGCGTACACACAAATATATTTATATATATGAAGTATAAGGAGAGACGCGAAAATACAAATACACGCTGGGCGTGAATTTTCGAGAGTGTGAGAGAAAGAAATAAGGAGACGACGGGATATAGAGAGTGAAACGGAGGGAACTGGTGTAGGTGACGTTCCTCACGTCGTTCAAACTCGCTCCCTCGTCATCGTCATCGACGTCTCTCGTCTGCTCGGTTCCTCGTACTTCTCTCTGTACCGACGCGTGTGTGCGTGTGTACGTGTGTCTGTGCGAAAAAACGTATTGCAGTGTGTACAGTGCGAGCGTCTGGTGGAGAGTCGGCCCAATAGGTGCCCGCCTCGCCACGTTGATAGAGCGGCTGTCCAGGGAGCAGCGGGATCCCGAAATCCTTGGCCCGGGTCGACTGCGTACGCGGTTGTTGTGGCTCGCCGTCGTGCACTCGCCACGTTTCCGGAATGCACGAGGGCCGAATGGCAGCGACGGCGGGAGTCGAACAGCAAAACGGCGCCGGGCAGCCCGGGGCCTGCGACGGCTCGTCAGGCTCGACCGGGAACAACATAGACGACGTCGTCGTCGCTACGAGCCTCGCCGAATCGTCCTCCGGCTCGAATCCCACGATCGTCTCGGACGTTATACTGACCCCCCATCATCATCAGCAGCAGCAGCAGCAACAACAGCTTCAGCAGCAGAGCAATCAACAGCAGCTACAGAATCAAATAGCGCAAGTGCAGCAGCAGCAACAGCAGCAGAGAGTCGATCTGGTTAACGAGGTTCACGGGAACGATTCAACTGCGGTGCAAGGTAGGACGAAAGAAAATCATTTCTCTCAAGAGCAACTTTATCAAAATTAACAAGATAGATTCATCTCTGATGTTGTCGATTCGACCGGCTCTTAAAGATCTATTGTTCCATTGAAGTTTTACTGTCCGGCTGCTTTATCTCTCGGCGCAAGATTTTTTTCTCCATTGTGGAATACGATTTTGAAAAAATGTGTACAAAAAAACTCAGCGTGCTCTCCCGCGAACGAGAAGAAGGCCTTTGTTGTCGCGCTGTGCCGCTTGCCAAACTCCGACCGTCTCGCTCTTTCCGATTTTGTCTCGCCTCCGCTCGTCCTCCTCCCTCGCCCTCGCCCAGTCACTGCACTATCCCTCCCGTTTATTTCCGAAACTCCTCCGGTCCCTCCCGCTCTGCATCCGTTCGTCTCACTCGGACGATAGTCGCGCCGTAAAATTAGTCACACTCTCGATCTCTTTTTACTTATTCGTGTATTATAAACCACGAGGGTATATATGTATATATATGGGTATATATTTATGCATATATATATACATGTATATTCGCAACGAGACACTCATACACAAAGAACACCCGGACTACGGGAACACCGCACTCTCGCCCGTTCTTTGTTACTCCTGCGGCTACGTTTTTCTCGTCTCGTGCTGCAACGCGGACCTCTCACTCCGTTGAATAAACTCGCCTTTTCTTCGTCGTTCCCCCGCAGACACACACAGGAATACACAGCACTCTCACTCCTTTCTCTTCCGTCTAGCTCGCACTCGCCAACTAAACGCGGCAAATTCACGATTTCACTCTCTCGCTTAACTCTCGATCTCGTCGAGACGCGGGATGCGCGATTCCCTTTCTATACTACCTACTACACTAATTCTCTCTACACACTTGGTCCACTTCCGAAGCATCCAGGCACACCGCGGACCGAGGCACGTGCATCCTTATGTTCCTTGCCTATTACTGTACATGTTTTCTTACTGATTTTTTTTTATTTCACTGGCACGGCATCGGCGAGCTTCGCGCACTCTATAATATACTTTTTATGATAATATTCAAAACCATAATAGTAATTGCCGACATATTTTTATTACTGTATTTTTCTTTTACTGTTTTTTTTTTACTTTACTTTTATGATTTTGGTTACGATGCGGGTAAAAATTTTCGAGAACAGATACTAACTTTTGGGTCGTCCGGCACAGTTAAGGCGACAACAAAACCCGTCGATATTCTTGAATTTTTTTTCTCAAACGATTTTTTTTTTTTTGAAAAAAATTAATCCGCACCGCATGATACGAGCGCAAGTTACACTTTTATTTCGCAACTCTTATATGCGCCCGTACTATTTATTTATCGACGATAACATCGGAGATGGGAAAATCTATTTTTTTTCCTCTTTCAATCAATTTACTAAGAATCACAATTTTTCACGTGTACTCAATTCATCGACGACTTCGCAAACTCGTACAGAGTGTCAATTGGTAGTTATATAACGTGCTATATTTGGAACGTCGATTTCTATCAGTTGACACGTGTGCTCATGGAAACAGGGGCATGAGATTTTTCCTTGAATAGTGTGCAATTTACCTATCGTTGTTGTTTCGACGAGATCAACAGGTGTCAGCGAGTCGGATCGGAAAAATACTGGCCGGCTTTCCAGCTTGGTAATTAGCCGGGCTCTTTGAACCCGCGACGCTCGAGATCGTATCGTTGATTGCTGACTGCTATACCCCGTTTGTACAAGCTGCTCCATCTCGTTCGCCCCGGTAGGGTTTTTATTCTCCAATTTTAGGATGTAAAGTTGAAGCTCTACGTAGGTTCCGCAATGCATTTTTTTTTCTCCTCGTTACCTCGTTCTTTTTCTTTTCTTCATCTGCCTCTTCCTCTTCTTCGCGTTCACGCCGTCGTTGAGTCTGCACGGAGTTCGTAGGTTCCACTCTTCCAGGTTGATGCAGGCTCGGGATGTACTCTTTACCTTCCACCTCTTATTCTTCTTCTTTACACTTCTTCTTCTTCGCTTTGCTCAGCACCTGGCCCATTTCTGACTGCTGGCGTGACATCTGTCGCTGGCTTACGTAACTTTGCCGGTCCTTCTCTAAGGCCATTGTTATTTCCACAAGCGCGAAACTCTTTCGTCGACTTCCTCCACTTTCTTTTTTTCTCCGAAGCTTTTTTTCTATATACAGTCGGATCAGGCAAAGTTCGAGGGGGTCGTGAACTACAAAGTACTTTCTAACATGTATATTCTGACTTTAAGAAAGGTCAAAAAGTGCGAATAAGCCAGACATCAAAGTTTAACGCCATCATTTTCTTTTTTTTTTTTGCCATCGAGAGACGAAGTTGGGTTATTTGATTGGAACGATACAATTAGCAATGAAATTACACTTCAATATTCGACGTGTGAGGGACATTGTTATCTCCACGAGGACGACACTTTTATCAACTTCGTCTAAAATAATAATAATAATTATTATTATTGTTGTTAACATTATATGATGTAGGGAGCTGATGAAAGAGTTTTGAGCGTCAAAAGAATTTGAAATAATAATAATAATAATAATAATAATAATAATAATAATAATAATAATAATATATTAAAGATAAACGTCTTTATCTTTTTAGCGAAATCGGCAAATCTTGGAATGACTAGTTAAACTACAAAGTACGTTCCAACATTTATATTCCGACGATAAGAAAGGTCAAAACTGTAAAGTTTAACGCGACAACTAATTTCCTTTCGCCATCGCGACTCAAAGTCACGGGGTCATTCGATTGCTCTATGGCGCTGTATGCAATAACTGAAACTTCGATACAGAATTCCGCGAGCAAGGTGCGCGGTCTGCGCACGCGCGTCGCGCAGCCGTGAAATTGCCGTTGCGCCAGATAACGCGACTCGATGCCGGAGAACCGGAAATTGGCTTCGGGCGCGTGCTCCCGCAATTTCTCCTCAACATTTTTTTTTACTTTTCGTCCTCTCCACCGTCTGCATCTCCGATGGCGGAGTGGGGGAAAGCGGATAACTGGGGTAGTGGAACGAGAGGCTAGAAAATAAAGTTGCTGACGGAGAGTAAAAGGAAAAATGTTCGAGAGGGGATGAAAGCGTGCGAAGCGCGCACCCCGTCGTCTGTGTTGACAACAATGCAACTCGCGTTGGACAACATCTACCTGCTGCGCTAACTGCAACACTTGTTGCACCGGCACGACGAAAGTGAGGAGGGGGGAGATGGGGAGAGCAGTGCTCGCGCGAGCTCAATAAATCAAGATTATCCGTGCCGTCGGTTTTTCAACCCCCCGAGTAAAGGCACCCTCCTTCGTAGAGCCGGTGTATATATAGAGAAATGGGGGGGGGGGGAAGCATAAGTACCCGAACTACGGGGAACCCTCGGAGGGTTCACAGGTATCCACAGTCGTGAAAATGTCGCTGGGCACAAAAATTACATTAGTCCTTCCAAGGGTCCCTTTCACGTCTCTATCTGCCGAGGCACATAAATTGAGATTTCACCGAGCCCTCCGGCTTATTTACAATGGATTTCACTGTAGCGACGCGTGGCTGGCGCACGTTCCACCCCGAACGGAAATAACATATTCGCAAAAAATATATTCGAAATCTATTAAAAACGTATCAAATTAAATATACTTTTATACATTAAAATAAAGTGAAATCAAATAGACGAGCAATAAAGGTATTTTTCGCACAGATATATTCTTCGATATACATTTCGCATACATATTTTTCATGTCGGGAAATCATTCTCTCCGATGTCTGTGCATCTCCGAGCTTTGATAAGCGTGGGAAAAATTTTTCTCCAGAGGAAATAATAGTATCGCAAAAAAGTCCTCTTCAGTGGTCCGTCTTTATCATAAAATAAAAAAAATAATTTTCATAATAATCTCGAACCGAGGAGGATTTCAATTCTATTCTACGACTTATTTTCGTATTATCGTGCTTATTCCTCCTTCCGCGTTCGAACATTTTTTTTAACTAAAAAAAAATCCTTAAGCTGCATTGAAAGTTTCCCGTTGCTAGCAGCACTAAATCATGATAATTTCCTTGTCAAATATTCTTCCAAAGAGGATAAGCCATGGGGTCAGACGGTGTGCAATCGGGAGAAAGCTTTCTTGAATTTTCCACGACGAGAGAGGCCAATCAGCGTTTCCGGAAGTCGTCACGCCGGGCCTCCGGCAGGGCACGCGACCCTTCGACCTCGTTTGTCTCTTCTTTTTTTTCTTCCCCGCTCAGCCATCTCCCTTGGTCTCGGTTCGTCGAATCCATCAGGAGAGCCGTCTCCCAAAGTCCCAAATGCGATTATTCTCTCTTCGTGCCCTCTTCTCACGTCTTCATTTACGATACACTGTAATATACCTGTGCCTCTCCCACCCCTTTTTCAGCACAGGGAAGATATATATTGCGCGGACCAACGAGTGTCGCACCGTCGGACGCTTTACTCCCCCCCCCCCCCTTTCTCGTCTCGTCTCATTGTGCAACACCTGACACTGTTGACCCAACTCTCACCGGGAGAGAGAATTCGGTCCCCCTTTCCGTAACTGCCTTCTGTCGGCTGCGGAACGACGACGACACTAAAGCAATATAGCGTACCCTTCGGCCTCCCCGGAGATACGTCTGCACAGAGCGGACAGCTTATTTTACAACCGTACCGAGAAACTACCGAAAGCCTTCGCTCGCAATTATTGGAAAGTGAACGATCTCCGAACGAACGACAGAGTCTCGTGGTCTGCGGATCTTTCTTTTTTTTTTTTTTTTTTTTTTTTACCTTTTCTTTATGACACTGAAGATATGTCGTTGAGGCTAAATTTCATCAATTATAAATGGATTTTGCGTTACACAAACTTCGCCCGGAGAAGTTCAATCCGAGAATAAAATTCTACAAGTGAACAATTTTTTTCACTTCCTACAGCCGTGCATTGATAGAGACTTGCAAATGATGAAATTTGATGTCATGCAGATATCTTCAGGATCATTTCTTTTACGTTTTTTTCTTCATACATTTATTTATTTAGCGCCGTTTTTAGGGCACATTTACGTCTCTGCCACTCACATCTCTACCATATTACAATTCTACCAAAATCTCTACCGGAATGGAAATAAAACTCTACCAGAATACGACGTTACACGATAGCCTTGTATTCCGGTAAAGTTTTATTGGTATTCCGGTAGAGTTTTATTGCTATTCCGGTAGAATTTCATTTCAAGTCCAGTAGAGTTTTTTTATATTCTGGTAGACTTTTTACTTTTTGGTAGAGATTTTGGTAGAATTGTGAGTGGTAGAGATGTAAATGTGCCGTTTTTAGTACATCGTTGAATAATTTTACATGTGCATTCATAAAAAATTCCGAGATAGACTAAACGATGAATTCATTAAATGTAAAGCACACTAGGCAGATAAGATATGTGAAGAGATATGCATTCGTAAATATGACGCGCAAAATGTGCAGCGCGCCCTAATTAGTTTCCATTCGGTGTTTTCCTCGCGCGAAACTGAAAGTCCGGCGTCGGTAACGAGTGCGCCTTTTTTTATTTATTTTTTCCTCGCTGGGTAATACAGCGGTGCGGAGCAATGCAGAGCCGATCGTCGATCGGTTCGTATATCCGGGGCGCACGAAATACTCCCACGCGTGCGTCGTTCAGCAGCGGTTTTACTCTCCGCAGCAGCAGCAGCATAGCTATTGAATCGCTTGACCCACTTTGATAAACCTCGCGCATTGGAATAACTCAATAACACACCGGGCCGGCCGGTCGCGTTCGCGTGCGAGAGCTAACAATAATTATTATTCAACACGATGGCCAAGCCGTCTCGAAGTCTCGGACGCCCGGGAGACCTAGGGAAGCTCGTCTCATCGATATCGATATTATAATAGCCGGCAGGAGTGTCGCAACGCTGCGCGACCTCCCGAAATCCCGTGTGCCAGCAGCGAAATTATCGTCGAAACGAAACGAACGATGTATTGAATAATCGAAAGAAGTCGATACACGCTCTTTTATATCCATAGCGATATTGTATCGTCGTTCCCCACCGGGTATTTCGCACAGTGTTACTTCTGCGTCCGAGACTTGAGTCCTTAGCACTGTAAACAAAAATTGTAAATTCAATGTACCGATCTGGAAGTTTTTATGCAAAAACTGGTACTATAAGTTGAATGAATAATTGTGAGGCCAAATTAATATACTTTTTCATTGAAGTTAAAGTAAATTATAAAAAATTAAGAATTTCCAATGTTTTTAATACATTGAACATTAATTTTCCAACGCAATCGTACATTAAATTTAATATACCAGTTTTTGCATAACAACTTCCAGGCCGGTACATTAAATTTCAGACGATTTTTTTTTTTTTTTTACAGTGAGAGATGAAGCACTGTATATATTTATATTATTTCTTGTTTTTCCTATGTACACTGTAAAAAAATTAGTTTGAAAATTATTGAACGGTACTGGAAGCTTTTTTACACAATCTGTTTCGGAAATTTAAAACACATGTCCGTTGCAATTTTACAAAAAAAACATTAATCTTCAATTAATGTAAGTTCTGGAAGCAAATGTCAAGTTTCAGTACATTACATTCAGGATTAATTTAAATTATGCGCATCATGCACACACTTGTATGCATATAACAATATTGTAAAAGGGACTGGAACCGTAAAATTCATGAGGAATAAATCAATAAATAATAGCCGGCAGGAACGTCGCAACGCCGCGCGAGCTCCCGAAGTCCCGTGTTCCAAAAGCGAAATAATCGTCGAGCGAAACGAACGATCTATATCTTCGTATCGAGCGTGTAAATATCGAAAGAAGTCGATACACGGTCGTTTTTATAGGTCGAGAGGGAGCCTGGACTGTCCTATGCAAGCAACCATTCGGCCACGTATTTTAACGTTGGTTTTTTCGGATCGCTGCAACCCGATCGAGAAACGTCGGAGCAAAACGGATTTAAGCGCTTCGATAGCCGCTCCCACAGGTGGCGCGAAAGCTCACGTGCGGACGCATATCGGCGAGGTTTCAGCGGGCACGCGCTCGATCGCGTGGGTGTGTGTCTATTCTGTACTGGGGGGGGGGGCACAAGTTGATAAACTCGAGCGACAATTTCGCATCGACTTTATCAATAATTTCTTAGACACTAACAGCTGCACCGCACGCGTAGAATAGATTTATTGAATGAGAATACATATTTTTTTAGTTTTCCTGTAAACCGGGAGATAGAAGCATTTTTTTTATTCAGACGATACTTTAATCCTATCAAACTTATAATTTCTACCGGTATAGAAAAAAATATCTGTTTGATGCGACCGAATTCGATCAATTCGCCGGGTGTACAAATGAAGCGATTGTCGTAACGAGTGTGCGAACTGTTCCTGTTAGTACTTTCGTCTTCATTCTTTTTTTTGCTCAATTCTCTGCGCGTATGAATGAATCGATTATCGTACGACTGCTTGCAACGTCCCTGTTCATTTTTTCTTCATTGTTATTGTGATATTAAAAAAAATTTGTCTTTCTCAGCATTCTCATCTTCTGGTGAACCGAAAATTTTCATAGCCCTCCCCGAGCGTATCGGCCGCCCCACCAGTCTTGTGCCAGTTATGACGAATTCGATTGGGTAACAGCGGCTCGACGTGAAGTAACTCCACGCGGGACACGGTCCGTGGTTTTTAATACGCGTCCTACTTTCCGCTATCTCGCGCTCGCGCTCTCCGGCTCTCGTTGTGTGTACACCGGCGTTACCCGCCGCCGTGTGTTGTGGCAGCCGATAGAACCGGCACGGAGAGTCTTCGAGATCGCGGTGGCAAAACGAGCGTGGACGAGAGAGCCCGTGGCGTCGCCGTGCGTGGGTTTCCTCGCTCCCGCCTAACGGACGACTCCCGACGGGGATTGGCGCTTCTAACCCCCTTCTCTCCGCTCTCTTTTGTTTCATCAATTTCCCCTCGTCAGCTTCGCCTCGTGCCTCCTCGGCGCCTCTCGGCTGTCTACGGAACTTGCAACCCCCCTCCCCGCTTTGCCGCTCGTTGCCTAGCAACTCTGTAACGTTTTTTTCCCCTCCCCGCTCAGTCGCTGCAGTCGCGTATCCTAGCAACACTTTTCCACAGCGCTTCCCGTTCTTCGGATGTTCGAAACTATCTCCGCGACATCGTCGCTTAGCAACAATGCCACTTTGATCCCTCCACACCGATGGTTTTCAGCTTCTCCTCGGCTCCGTGTCCCACCACGTCTCGTTCCGTCGCGTCACAGAGCGATTCCACGCGGCTTCTAGTAGACCCCACTCTCACCCTCTCGCCCGTGTGCCTCGCGTCGCGCTCGGTACACGAGAACCGGTGGCGACACCAACGGGATATAACTACCGCGCGCGCAAAGCGTGTTGCGCACCACCGGCCTGTCGGCGAGGAAGCGGGATCGAGGGAGAGTGAGATGGAACGAAATTGAAAGTGGCTGTCCCACTGGCCCACTGACCTGATTACCCACTGACAATGACACAAATCCTAGCCTCTCTCCTCCTCTACACTACTCCTCGTCTCTCCTCTCGTCTGACCCTCGAGGTATCTCCCCCCCTGCGCGGATAGAGAGCTTGGCGCGCATCGCTGTTTTCTCTCCCCCCCCCCCTCCCCTCGATCTTCGATCGTCCCTCGTTCCATCTCGTTCTTTGTTCTCCGATGATTTGTCTTTCGATCGCACGGAAACAGAGATCTTTTTCTTTCATTTATATTTTATCCGCTAATCTTTATTTTTTCATCACAGTTGGGATATTTTTACAGACTGTGCAACGACACGGAGGGTAATAAAATGTTTTCCCAGGCTGCGGAGACCTTCGCTTTATTGTCGCACTGATGGTTTTTTTTTGTTCTTTTTTTGTAATAGCTTCTCTCCCGCAAGACCTCGACGGTTTTCTCGAGGCTTTCTATCGACACAGAATTCCACCGAGACCCCTTGCTCGCCTTTTTTTTATTTCTCCGCCAAGGACTGCGCGGACTAGACAGCCGAACCAAAGTCTAGATTATCGACCGTCACGATCGAAGTGCGAAACTTTGAATACGATCTAAATACATGTTTAACGGCAATGCGCCAAGCTATAGATGTATTCAACGGGACAATTTGAATAACCGACGACTATTGTCCTATCGATCTTTTTCTTTTTAGATGAAACTTCGAATAAATGACTCATAGGTATACAATTCGTGAGTCTACATTGTTGTGACGAGAGACTCGAGAGCTGTTGGTCTATTGGCGGGTCGGAGAGTCGCAGATTCCTCGTCGTCCGCTCAATTACGTACTCGACGAGGCGGAGCTATCGGCTCGACAATTAATTTTGATATATGGCAACTTATCTTTTTTTCTTTCTTTTTTTTACGTCATTATTGAGCAAGCCGAGTTTCGAGAGCCCACCGGGGACAATTCGAATCGAGTTGAGCCGGGCCCGGGACGAACGTGTACCCGTTCCTTTTTTTTTTTTCGTGTATCCGATTCTGCCGGCGCGATACGGAGGAGAGGCTTACACCGCTCGTCGGGCCCCCGATTCACGAGGGCCTTGGAAGCGAAACGACTCTCTCGGGCACGTAGGGGTCTCGGGAGAGGCAGGAGGGACCCCGGACCTCACTCTCGCTTTCGGCGCAACGTGTACTAAAGTCGCTTCGAGTCCGAGGTACGAAACTCGTGCGCGCGCGCACGTTTCTCGCTCTGGGCTCGCTTGCCCCTTTTGCTTCGTTCTCGCGGCTCCGCTCTTTCGCAACATTTTCCCAACCGAGCGGACGCGCGGTGTGACGGCGGGCCCCCGAACACACGCGCTTGCTCACGTATTATTTCGTTCTATATATAGATATACCAAAGGGCGAAATATACTGCATATATATATGTATATATATATATATAGAGGGAGGGAGAGAGGAAACGGAGACGAGGAACGATTGGAAGAACGAAAGAGAGACGAGAGAAGTCGGCTGCCGCGCACCACCGCTTACTTTCGCTAGTTTGCGTAAGAATATATATGTATTCGGTTAGCTAATGCCCGCGCGGAGAAGTTAAGAGAGAACGACACGCTTCGCTTTCTAAGCTGTGACGATTTACTTTGGGAGGGTTCTCTAATGTAAATGAACCTTTTTTTTTTTCTTAGAAAACTGATTTTTGAGAAAGATTTAGGTTGAGGCAAAATTACCCTGGTTGTTAATGAGACACTTTGGATTTAAAGTGTAGAGAATTATTAGAGAAGCGTATATTCCTGCCGTTGAAGGGCGACGAAAAACGTGAAAAGAAGGATGATTAAGTTACGATCTAAGCGTGTCAAATCGAAGAGTCCTGAGAAAAAATATTCCGGACCACAAAATTCGATATATATAGATTAATATTACATGTTTAAAATATATCGATACATGATCGACATATTTTTAATATTTGGAGAAATCTTTTTTTTTTTTTACTGTGCGACTAAAGTTCCACATAGTTCCCAGCTTCAGTCTCGTGCAGCCAATAACGTCACGAATAAAGCGATAACGAAACATCGTTTCATTTTTGTAATACGAATTTTTTTAGGTCAATTTTCGTACTCTCGACACTCTTTCCGATGCCGAGAGACGAAAGACCTAGTTGAACACATTTCCAAGCGCACTTTCGAACCCATAATCGAAGCACCCGAAACCGATATTTAAATAGATAAATTTAAGCTCAAAATAGCAATTCGAACACGACCCACTTCGGGGATATAGCAAATTGTACCCAGAACACCGGGAATAGAGAATCCATGTATTAGAATCCGAAAACGAGCGTTCACGGGTCTATTCAAATCGGTATCGAGGAAAGTGGTGCCGCTCGGTGTATCCGAGCGCTCGCACATCGGTGACACAACTTCGTCGCCTCTCCTCCCCTCGACGCGCCGCCTCGCCTCGTGCGCGAGTTATATCCTCGGGGTTCCATGTGGCGAAACACCAGCCAAAACTTTCTCACCGTTCCGTGACGCCCGGGCTCGTTTATTGCCCACTCGGGAGACCGGTAACGAGGCGTTCATATATATACATATATATTAATCTCGTAGCGGGTTCCTAAAAAGCATATTATTCTGTTAAAACAAAAAAATCTCTTCCCCCGACACCGTACAAAAATCCACCGACGTAACAACGAATTATAACGATCGATGCATCCAACGTCGATCCTTCTCAGCGGGATCCGCTCTCGAGCCTTTAATGGCGACGTGTGTGATACGGAGAAGAAAAGAGTAATAAAAAATAAATAAAAAAATCAAATAAAAATCAACGTAAAGAGAGCCGCAATCAGGGGGATAATCGGGACGACCTCGGTACCCAAACGCGGGCTTTCGCGTATTCGTCGCCGCTGAAAATACACGCCGGCTCCTCGGCTGCACGCAGATCTCTCTCTCGCTCGGCGCGAGCGTTATTATCACCCCATCCATTCCATTTCGATGGAGGTCGGCCGGTGTGGCCTAAGTGGGTCTCGACCACTCGGTTAGTGTGTCATGGCATACCCGTCCGTCGTCGTCGTCGACGACGTTATATTGAATAAACTTAATCTCAATACCGGCATTAATAAGGTGTACCCCCGGCGGCGAGTTACGACGGCTGCTGTTGCCACTGTGCGTTTTCGCTGCGCGCCGCGCATGCGCGCCGACTTTCTGTGTAACTTTCGATCTACGGTTAAACAGCGGGGGATTAACACGCGAGATTCCTTCTTTTATTTATTTTCTTCGTGCACGATTACGCTCGGCACGCACACACCCCCGTTCTTGAACTGGCTTATCGTTATGAAATTTTTTTTACCTACCGTTCTTGGCGCAATACATTTTTATTCTCTAAAAAGATGTTATTTTATTTTTTTAGATTTTTTTTATTCTTCGTTTCCGAGCGATCGCGCAAAATTCGCGTTTGGCCCGGGTCTGTAAAGGCGCAATGTCTCCGAAACGAATCGAAGTATCGGGCCCAAGGTTGCATCGGCCCGCGGGTCGAGTACGCTCCCTCCCGCCTCGCCCCCTCGTTCACACACCGCTCTCGACACCTATCTCGCGCCTCGCTGTCTCTGTCCCTCTCGCGGAATTTGGAATACTATGATGCGCAGAAACTAGGCCAGATCGTGTCCCAGCTTCGCGAGATTTCCACTGTGAGATTCTTTTTTAATGGATGGAGGACAAAATGGTGATGATTTTTTTTTTTTTTTTAATTCGAATACATCTGATCCATTTTCTTATCCGTCGGCTCACCGAATGGTCCATTTCGGTCCCAAGCGAGTCCATTTTTATTCAATACAAACAAATATTTAATTGGGTCCAAAAAATAATGTTTAAATAAATCAAAACATACGAGCGACACAGAGCCATGGTCGACCGAATGGTCCATTTAGACCCCGAGCGAGTCAATTTCCATTCAATGAAAAAAATATTTAATTGGGTACCGAACACCATTTTTAAATAAAAAAAATCATACAAGCAAAATAGAGCCGTGGTCGACCGAATGTTCCATTTAGGCTCCGAGCAAGTCAATTTTCATACGATAAAAAAAAATTAATTGGATTCAAACAATCGTTTAAAAGATAAAAATCATCCATATGAGATTGAGCAATGATTGACGGAATGATTCATTTCGGCTCCGAGCGAGTTAATTTTCATTCAATCAAAAAAATACTTAAATGGATCCAAAAAATAATTTTTTAAATTAAAAAATCATACATGCGACACAGAGCCATGGTCGAGGAGATGCACATATTTATAAGATGTCCATTCTGCAATACCGTTCGGTAATACCTTCGGGGGCAGAAAAGTCGGTGTTCTGCTACCGACGTTGGTCAGAACCGTCGCGCTGGATAAGAATGTGTGTCTAGTTTAGTGGGCAAGTAGGTCGCGAGCGGCGCGCTCACGGGTAAAACGCGAACGTAACTATTACTATAGGAGTTACTACTACGGTAAAGAGCGAGAGAGAGTGAGTGAGAGCGAGAGTTAGAAAGAGAGAGAAGAAAAAAAGAGAACGAGAGGCGCGGGTTTTCGTTGCGCAACGTTTGAGCCCGCCGCAGTTCCAGCCACTTTGTGTGTTATACAACTATTGACTCACCGGATTAACAAGTAGGCTGGGTGAAAACGAAAGCCGCGATCACCGCTACCATCGCGGGGAGTACGCGAGAGATCGGAATCCCGTGGAGCGGCGAGCGTGGAGCTCGTTCTTGCCTCGGCGACTGTAAAAGCAGTGATTTTTTTAATTTGTTTTTTTTAATTTTTTTAAGATCGGGTTTTAGTTGCCCGAGATATGAAAACGGTCGCGGGTCAATATCGAACGGTAGCGGAGAGTCGATTTATTACACAGCCGGCAAATAGGCTTCCATAGCTCGCGCGCCTTAAACGGAGCTATGGTCATAGGTCGCCCGGTTGCGCGTGCATGTTTCCAGTTCAATTTCTAATGCTCCACTCTTTATAGAAACGAGTCTATAGCTCCGGTTTGCACGATAAAAGTTCACGGAGCAGTTTGCGGACGTCGAAAAAGGCATAAAATAGTTGTGGCAAATTATAAACCTGGTATCGCCGAGGATCGGCTTGTACGACTCGCGAACAGTATTTCTGTCTCGTTGTGCAAGTTCCGCGGGTTCGATCGAGAATGCGGCCCCCTTTTTTTCTATTAATATTATTCGTTTCTACGTCTATGGCATCGTAGAACAGCTGACGCTTTTTGTCGCCAGATGAGCCAAGTAAAAATCTTCGACTCGATATTTTTTACGTGTATGCAGACACTTCTTTTAAAAAATATTTATTATTATTATTCATTTCTACACCTACGTTATCGTACGACAGCTGACTTTCTTTCGCCAGATGTGCCAAGTAAAAAACTTCGACTCGATTTTTTTTACGTGGATGCAGACCGCCTTTTAAAAATAATTGTTATTATTCATTTCTGCATCTACGTTATTGTGTACAACAGATTACTTCTTTTGCAATATGAGCCAAGTAAAAAACTTCGGATTTAATTTCTTTGCAAGTATGCAGCAATCTTTTTAAAATTAATCTCATTCATTTCTGCATCTACGATATCGTGCAACAGCTGACTTTTTGTTTTTGCCAGATAACGAAGTATGCAAGGCCCCTTTTAAAAAATTATTATTGTTATTTATTTCTTCATCTACGCTATCCTACAAAAGATTACTTTTTTTGTAAGTTGAACCAAATAAAAATCTTCGAAACGAATTTTTCGACGAAACGAAGTACACAGCCCTCTTTTTGAACATTAATATTATTCTTTTCTGCATCTATGACATCTTACAACAGCTGGCGTCTTCTTTTAGTTTTTTTTTTTTGCAAGTTTAGTCACGAGGTAAAAATCTTCAAATCGCATTTTCCTACAATACGCAAGAGCGGTAGTTTTTCCGCGCGGTGCGTTTTATCGATAAACGCATTGAAAACACGTTCCCGGATAACGTTCGTCCTCGGTTAAGCCGGCTGATCGTGCGTCCTCGAGGGCGCCTCCTCGTCCGCTTTAACGTCCACATACATTTTTCAACGTAAAGTACGGAGAGAAAAAGCGAGAGAGAGAGAGAGAGAGACGGCACATGCCTCCGAGTACCGCGGCTGTTTCGCTATCGAGCAGACGGATCGAAGGCGATGCAGGTCTCTCCTCCGATACTGCGTCGCCTGCTTTCAGCTCGTTTATTTCCACCGACTGACATTACCGACCTGCCTCAAATATGCCCGCGCCGCGTACGCTCGGAGCTTCGATGTTGCTCGCGTCCTCGTCGTCGTCGTCGCCCCCGAGGCTACATCTCTCTTCGCACCGTGCCCCGTGCGGACGGTCCCGGCGTCCGTAATTACAACGCGCGCACGGAGAATTAACTCGTTGGAAAAAAAAAACTTTCCCGTCGAACGAAATTCGTAATCGCCGCGGCGCAGCCCTCATCCCAATTCGTCGAGGCGGGGAGAGCTCTTTCACTCATCTTTTTCCGCCAGATGTGGGGGTTAAAGTAATACAGAAAAAGAAAATTGATTAACTAATTAATTAATTTAAAGAAATGTAATGAAATTTACATGAATTTGAAAAGATTGAATAGATAAATATATAGAATAGTATAGAAAAATTATAGTTAATTCTTTCTCTCATATTTATATGTATCTGATGTTATTTTTCAACGAAAAATGTTAGTCTGGATTATGTAATAAGTTTTTATGCACTCAAAAAAAATTTTGTTTGAAACGTAGTGAACGGTATTGGAAGCTTTTCTTTTGAAATTTCAAACACATGTGCGTTGCAATTTTACAGTAAATTTGTTATCATTAATGAACATTTTCGTAAATTTCGGGCAAAACATTTGTAATTTTTATATCCGGTATTTTGTTTCGACAAAAAAGTACATTAATGTTCAATTAATGTAAGTAACGTAAGCAAATTTCAATTTCCAGCACATTAAATTTACAATTTATTTTTACAGTGTATATTCAAACTTTAAATGTCTCATGTGTTCGGTTCACACCTTTGAGTTTTGTGTAAAGGAGTTGCCCCGTCAATAAACCAAATAAATAAAAATTTCAAAAAAATTAATGAAAATTAAGTAAATAAAGGAGGCACTGCAACAGTTTGCAGCATCGACGAGTCGTCGGGGGCGGGCCGGGAGGAAGGTGCAGCGGGGTGTTGAGCGGGGAGCGGCGACGTCGGGGGTTCGTCGGATCGATAGAGTTGACACAGTTACCGAGTAAACCTGGCCCAGTTTCAGCCCGACCTCGTTCTCTTATTGCGCTATATGCAGCCCAGCACCAGCGCACACACACGTACGGCTTGCACCGGCGGCGGCGTGCCTAGGCTCTCTCTATTTCATTCCTTCCTTCCTTCCTTCCTCCGCGTTCGCCTACGCTGCCGTCCTTTCCTCCGCTCCTCCGCCTCTCCCTTCACCCCATCGCTCGCCGTCGCGCTCTCGGTGCGCCTCTCAACCCCTCGCGGCGGCTCTCCTCCGAGCACTGCCAAGTTCGTCGGCGTAACACGGCCCGGCACGTGACTCGCGAGCCGATTCCGAACGCGTCACGCTAACCGAACCCCAAACTCCCTAGCAGCTCCGCTATCGGATAGAAAAAAATCTTTAATAAAAATGAAAAAATTGATCTTCGAATTCGAGGTCGAATTTATTATTCTCGGTAATCTCACCCGTCGACCGTCAGCGACATGACACCATAATTGGGACATTCGTTATTATTTTATATAAATATATTATTATTGTTATAAATACTAAATTTTATAGAAAGAATGTGTAACACTTATAAAATTTGCATCTCGTTAAGTGAATACAGTTTCTTTCGTTACAAATTCTTGTATATTTCTATAAATTCTTTAAAATTCTTATACATTTTATAAATTTTGTGTGAACATATATAATTATAATTTCGCGTTTCATGTGAACATCCCATTTAAACATATACAGGTTCAACCTGTTTGAATTTATAACTGCCCCTGGTAGGGCATTCCAAGCCCTGACCACCCTGTTAAACAGGGCGTGCTTCCAAGGATTCATATATCACTAATACCCGTTTATACTAGTAGTGGTTGGAGAATTTTATTGCGAATGCTATATATAGCCGGGCAAATACACTAAGTACGTGATGTACGTGTGAAGTACCAAGTACTTGAGCACTGACGTATTGAGTACTGGCAGAACTTAACTGCAGAAGTTCTGCGTACTGAATACTGACTCAGTACTTGATACTTCAACACGTACTGCAAGTACTTAGTGTGTTTGCCCAGCTCTGTTTTATACCAGTTTTATACCTAATAATAATTACACGCATTGACAAAGGGCCGTCGACCTGAGTCGTTTAGCCCCTGTTTATACTATGTACACTACTTGTACTATATATAATAAATATATATGCATATGCATATGCATATGCGTGTGTATATGAAATAAATATATTTCATATACACACAGTTGGAGCACAAAGATCGTTTTAATGCAGTATTTATCGAATGCGAAATAAACGTCAGTGGATGGCCTCGCGGTCAATCACAAGCGGTATTAACCCAATTCTATTCTAATTAAACAGTCAAATGGTATTCAAAGTCGAAATAAAAGCAGTGGATCGACAATATTTTTTTTGTCGCCGAGTTAAAATTACAGGCGCATAAACATTGTGACTGGGGGGGGGGAGTCGGAGTAGTAGATTTTATGTAGAAAATAGTTTAGCGACTGTGATCGATGTCAGCTCGCGTACAGGCATGGAAGTTACGAGACCGTTTTAGTTATTTCACGAGTTAAATTGATTCGATCGATTCCTCGTGCGTTACAGGCTACATGCATGCGGTATAGAGCCGAACTGGCATTAACTGTCCGAGCCTGCTGTATCCCTCACGCTTTTAATATAAATAGACAATTAATCTTTTTCCCTCGTCCGCTTTCGCTCTCTCTTCGGTCTCGCTGGTATAGAGCCAGGTGCGGGCGTGTAAATTCCCTCGGTAACGGCAGCAGGCAGCCAGGGGAGCCAGGCTAAAGGCGAAACCGATCGCGCGACATACACAACGGAGAGAACCTGCGCTTGTGCAGCGCACGGGTGGCCGCGTGTCCTACGGGGAACACACGACGACAAAGTCATTGCTGGCCCGATCCCGGGTCTCGCTCTCTTTGCGCAACCATAAACGCTACTATTTACCAACCTTCCCTTTACCACATATCTATATGTATGACTTAATGTCATAACGCCGTATCGGCCGTGCATAAGCATAGCCTTTAGGCCCTTCTGGCATTGAACTATCAATATACTATATATATAAGTATATACGTATATATACATACACACATATATACGTGAATATGAATGTATATATGTATGTATATTATATTGATGGCTTAAGGGAATAAGTCACGTGGTCGCTTTTTCTTAATGGTGGGGAGTGGTGGGGGGAGCATTTTGCTAGCAGTGGTTGAGGCCTAGATACTTATTCATATACGGGTTCGTAGCTCCTTCAATCCGTAATATCTCCGAAGATCTATCGGGATAGCTCGATTTTATTTTTTTTAATGCGTCTCTATATTAATGTTGTGATGTTATTTTAGAAAAAAAATCGAATAAAGCAGAGCTGGGCAGAGTACCGAAAAGTACTTAAAGTACTAAGTACTGCAAGTACTTTAAGTACAATGTAATTCCGTTACTTGAAGTACTTTTATAAAGTACAAAGTAGAAAGTACTGTTTCTTCTTAACAACGGTTTTCTTCGTAATCACATTTGGACGTGTGTCGAGTGCGAAACAAGATTAAAAATGTCCGTGGTATCTCTAACGTGCGTAAATTTTGAGCTATTGTTCTAAAACTGCACACGAATATAATTGTTATATCAAAATAATTGTGATATTCGTGATCAGCGGGAAAAATACGTGGAATATAGCTTTAAAACAAAAAAAATCGGTTGAATAACGATTTTTGTCTTTTTGAGTCACTTTTGGAGAAACGTCGATTTTCGTGATTTTCAAAGGTCGATATCTCGGCTCCCAATGGAGCTACGGAAAATCCAGGGTGACCATTGTGTTCTACGGGAAAAAATACCCAAGTTGGGGCCTTGTCCGAAGTTTTAGAATCGTTTTATCGTGCCGTTTGAGGACGTTGAAAAACACGAAAAATCGACTCGAAAGGGGTCTTGCAATTTTTTGACGAATTTTTTTTTGTTTTTTTTTTTTTTTATGAACCGCCATGTATTTCGACGTATTTTTTTCCGCTGAACACGAATCCGCTGGCCTTTTTGAGCCTAAAGTACAGTGAGCCAGTGAAGATCTCGATTTTATGCACAAAAAATCGTTTTTTTGGGATTAATATAGAAAATGTTGGGTTCGGAGTAAAATAATTGTTATAATCGTGATACGAGTTTCTGAATCAAACAACACGCTACGAATAAAACGAGTTACAGTCTTTTCGTATTCCGTATTATCCGAGTCTGCACCTCGGTTAACGCGGAAAACCCTGATTAATTGGGTGCTTCGGATAACGCGAAGGCTCGGTTAATCGAAGGTCGGACAAGCGAGGTTCTACTGTATGTATGGTCATGTTAATAAATTTTTGCCTACGTGGTACGACGGGATCGGCAGAAAGCATACCGGGAGTACTCGTTATCGCTCTGCGCCCTGCGAAACATTTCTTGCGTTCGTCATGCGTGTGTGTCAGCCGTTCTTCAAGTCCGAGAACTCCTCGATGGAAGGAAACTTTCCCTTACTTTTTTTCTTATTTTTTTTAATCCCCTTCTCGTTTCCGCTTCTCTCGCGAAATTAAAATAGCACGATTACGATCGGACGCATCGCGCGCGGCCAGTGTACTCGACGAGCGAGGCGGTAATTTGGTTGATTAATAATAATAAAAGAAGAGGCCGGCTGGACGGAACGGAAAGCGACGACGAGGGGGATGGAATAAATTTTATTGTGAGTGACAAGTGCCGCTGCAATTATTTTATTGCTCTCCACGTCTTGTTCGGTGCAGCAAACGCATCGGTGAGAAAATAGGTCGTGCCACACACACAACAGCGTCGGTGGGAAAATGGTTCAAGAGAACTCGATAATCGTAGGACATATTTTGTAACGCATTCTATTATTATTTTTAGACGATAGTCACAAATAAATATAAATGGATCGGATAATTTTTGAAAATTATTTTATTCCTCGCGGCGTCTTGGCTTGTGCACCAAACGCATCGGTGAAAATAGGTCGTGCCACACGTATAATAGCGTCGGTGGGAAAATGATTCAGCGAATCTCGATAATCGTAGGGCATATTTTAAAGCGGACATTTCATTTTTATTTTATAATTTTTCAAGATAATCGAAAATAAATATAAATAAGTTGGACGATTTTTGACAACTGTTTTATTGTTCGCTCCTTCTTGTTCGGTGCAGCTGCAAACGCATCGGTAAAAATAGGTCATGCTACACATATAACAGTCTCGGTGGGAAAATGGTTCGGCGGATTTCGATAATCGTAGGACATGTTTTGAGACGCATATATATATTTTTTAAAGCGATAGTCGCAAATAAATATGAATAAGTTGGACAATTTTTGACTGCGGATTGGAAGCGCCGAGAGCGTAACGCCAGTCGAGTCTCGCGCGCCCCTCCGCCTCCTCGCTCCTCCCGGAGAAACCGTGTCAAGGGCATCGGAGAGCCACTAGTTTGTTTCTGTACAGCTATGGAGCCGCCGCCGGCCGAGGAACGAAGTTACAGAAGTGGTAGCAGCGGCGACGGTCCGTGAAGCTCCGAAACGAAACGCTCGAAGATTTTTTGAGTCTCTCTCGAGCGCGTCGCGGCTCTTTCTCGTACACGCGTCTTCCACGACCCGGCCGGGTAGAGTCGCCCGGTTACTTCTCGCTCGGGCTCCACCGCCGCGATGAGTTACACAAAACCGGCGGGGCCTTGCGTCAATTCGCGCTGCTCCCTGCGCTCGGGCACACAAAGTACCTCGCGCAACTCCCGTTCGAGTGCTAATCTCGACAGCGGTTTTGCGCAAACCTGCGGGGGACGGACGCAGAAACGAGCGAAAAAATTTTACTCCGCATGGGAGACGGGGGCAAAACGGACCATTTTTTTTTACCAATTTTTAGCGAGACAACAAAAAAGGTGGTGTAACGAATGGAGATCCGTTTTACCCCAAGGGACCATTTTGCCCCGGTCTCTCTTATACATTTGTAAAAAAAAGAATTGTGTTTGTTCGGTTTCGAGTATATCATTAACCATCCGAATTTTTTTTTTTGTAGCCAAAACCGATATATATTCTATATATTTGTAAAAAAATAACTGTTCGATTTCTGATCTGTAATAACTGTTCGATTAACTGAAAATAACTGTTAATATATCATTAACCATTCGAAAGAATTTAGCTCCGTAGGTGAAACCGGGGAATATCGGACGATTTTCACCAAGTTTTCACGGAACCCCAAAAAAATAGCGTAATCTCAAATGAAAATCGGTTTTACCCCGCGGGACCATTTTGCCTCCGTCTCTCCTATATATCTAAAAAAAAACAACTGTTCGTTCGACTCCGAGTACGCTATAAACCACTCGAAAAAAATGTAACTCCGCAAGCGAGAGCGTGAAAAAACGCACAATTTCTACCAACATTTTACAAAACCCGAAAAAGAAAGTCCAATCTCGAATCTAAAGTCGTTTTACCGCCGGAGGTCCATTCTGCCCCTCTCCCCTGCACACCTGAAAAAGAAATAATATCTCTGTCACTCGATCTCGATTATACCATTAACCGTACAAAAAGAAAAATCCGATCGATTCACAGTACACTCGACAATAGTGTTTCATTGTTCCGTGAAATACAATAAGTGTGCGCAATGATAAACAATCAGTTTGCGAACCGAGAGAGAGAGCGAGAGCTCAACCTCCAACCCCGTGCGGGAGAGTCTGGAATTTGGATCAAGGAGGGCTCTCTCTGCTTACCAAGGCGTGACTGCCTCGTGGAGTTCACACACGGAACGACCTATGCGCTCGTTCTTGCTCCTTCTCCCCCCCTTCCGTCGCAGTATATGCGTTCGAGAAAATCAACTCGCAATACTATATACAACACACGTACCTATGCACACAGTCTCCGACTATTTATTTGCGATAGAATGCACGCGATAGTAATAGGTAAGAGATACAGAGAAAGAGAGACGGTACAGGACAAGCGCGGCGCGTAGATCGCGGCTAGGAGACAAAAGCATCGATCTCTATCGTTTTATTACTGCCCACAGCAGGATACACCGTCGACAGAGTTTAAAGAGAAAGAGACAGAGGTGTAGGGACAAGAGATCGAGGTGAGCTCGTCTCCCGTTCACCGAGTCTCTCGCCTCAGCCTTGCTTCTCATACAAGAGATTTTTCTTCTTTAATTATCACCGGTGATACATCGATGATACGTTGATCCTCGTGGAATTAACGATCCCGCTAATAATCACCGTTCCGATCGAGCAAAACCACATCGGCCAGTCGCGGCAATAACGGTGAAACGATAATGCGAGGGTGGAGCGCGCAGGTACGCACCGATACCGATTAGTGCAATGCGCGCACACGCGTGCGCGCGCAGCGGCGCAATAATAACAACGCGGGGCAGCGTAATTACGCAGCGTGAACGCGCTATATTAGCGCGAAGGATTACGTCTCGGTTATGGGTCAGTTGATGTAGGTGAGCCAGAGCCGGAGATTAGACCGTAATGGACTTTTCTTCGGACGAGATACTCCGTTGCAGTCCGCGTGGCGAGTCTATCTGTCCCTGTCCGTGGAGATAACTCGTCAGAGTCGTTTGGCTTATGGATTTTTATCAATCATATTTTTTTTTTTATCGGAGTTTGGGTTTTTGTTCCGGAAAGCTGCGACATCGGCGGTCCGATATTTTAGACCCAGATTGATATTGGATGGAAGAAGTCGCGACGAAAATGAAAAAAAATGTATATATAATAAAAAATTTTGTAATAAAAAAATGTATGTTTGTTTTCTTTTTTTTCGATTTTTGTCTCGTTTGACTTTACACAGAAACTGGAACCGGAGGGAGCAAAGATATATGCGCATATGTTGGCGAGAACATTTTTTAAAAGCATCTAATTTTTTGCACAGAAAATTGCAAGGGTACAAGACACTGTTGTAGTCAGCTTTGCGAGTCTATCTGTCCCTATCCGTCGAGATAACTCATCAGAGTAATTTGCCTTGGGGATTTCTATCAGTCATATTTTTAATACATATTTTAATATTTTTTTATCGCAATTTTGGTTTTGTGGAAAACTGCGACATCGTCTGCTGGATATTTTAAACGCAGATTAATATTGGACGGAAAACGTCGCGACAAAAACGAATATAAAAGTATGTATGTTTTGTTCCGATTTTCGTCTCGTTTGACTTTCGGCAAAAACTGGCATCGGATTCGCATCGAGGGCGCACAGTTATACGCGCATATGCGGGCGATAACATTTTTTAAAAGCCTTCAAGTTTTTACCCAAAAAAATTGCACTCTTTTATCCTACATTTTTCGCGTTTTTTCATCGTTCTTCAGGGGCTCGAAATAACGGTTCGGTAACACCGCCAACTACCCTATTTTGTTTATTTCCTCCCGTCGAACACGTTGATTCTCGCCGAGATACCATCGGACAGAAAAAAAATACCGTTCAAAAAATACAACAAAAAAAAATCGCTACATTTCGCAAATTGGGTCGTACGAAACAGACAAAAAAAATTTCACATCCCCTCAAGGCTACCTGCGATGTATTTTCCCCGCTGATCACGACTCCGCCACTCGCTCTACGCCCACGTTACCACTCGACGCAACGAACCGCGCCTGAACAGCAAAAAAAAAAAGGTTAACATTTCTGCCGAACATTATTGTTATTCTCTAAATCATGCGGATGATGTTGACGCTGCTTACATAGAAACGAACAATTTCCGAGTATTCGAAGCTTGAAACGCAACTCCTCTAAAACGTAACGCAGGGTGCTTCGGTCATCGAAGCATAAGTTTAATTTTCGTGCGCCTCAACTCCAGCGGCATTGTGCCAGTTCTCGGCTTGGGGCGCTACACATAGAAAACAACGAATCGAAATCGTGTGACACAATGCCGATGGAATTGGGACAGTGACAACACGGCATGGCGGAGAGGCATTTCGGCTCTTTTGTGTAACGTCTGTATACACTGCGTCGAGGGTTTTGCATCGTTGGTCGTTTTTTCATTTGCCAGTCGTGACGCTGACGGTCGAGGTACCGGATTGAGAACCGACGGACTTTACGGGTACACCGGTAAATACACGGGAACCGCACACAAGAGCACGTAAACGCTGCGGTGCGGTGCATCAGAGCGTGACGACGTCTCTCAGGACCACAGGACACGCGAGTTTCTTCGGGATCGAAAAACACACTTTTTCTCCTCCTCTTTGCCTCCTGCATCGCAGCTTTTTTAACGCGTGCGTAATGCACAAAACGTGCTTGCAATATTCGCGGGCGGACGATTTTATAGTAAAGGCGAAGATGTGAAATTTTTCTATTCGACGATCACGCTCACGGCTCTCGTAGGTATCTCGGGAGACTCGGCACAAAGGCGAATAAGGGCAACGGTGCGTGACACCGCCGGCACTTTGTCTCTCGCCCTGCGAAAACTCCCACTGTGTTTGCCTGTTTCTTTCGTTCTTTACTTTAGATTTTTCTTTTTTTTTTTTTCTTATTTTTTTATGTTCTCCCTCGGCATTAATCGTCGTCGCAGCTTCCCCCCTCACCCCCCCGGTTAGCTTCTCGCTGGTGATCGTACACGCTAAGCAGTGAAACGTAATAAAAATGGAAATTGAAGAGGGAGCCTCTCTCCCACGTGGAATAATTTTTTTTTTCTTATATATTTGTAGATATTTATCATTTCATATATATTTATATATTTTTTTTTTTTTATTGCGCAATCGGACGCTTTGTTTTCTTGCCCTAGACGCACCGACCGCATCTGTATTGCAGTCATCACTGCATCGAGACAAAGGACGAACGAAATATGAGGGAAAAAATAAGCATTTGCAGATTCTTAAATTCGAACGTTCAGCGAAGTCGGCGATGTGCGTTTGGTCGAGCGGATAGGCGAGAAGAAAAATTGTAGAAGTATGCGATAGTAATGCAGCTCGTATCCGCGGACATCCCGAGATAAACGCCCACGCGTATTTTCACGTATTTACACGCCCGTTTCTCGCGACTGCGGAGAGACGCCAAAGGCAACCTGTTATATTCCCCCCCTGCCTTCAGCCTATTTATATCGGCCTAGATTCCACTTTTACATCGACGAACGTTAAGCGCGCGCGAGAGAGCCTCCGCGCTCGCGTTATATATCTACGACACAGCCGAGGCACGAGAGCCAAGCAGAAAACGGCGCGCGCGCGCGACTCGGATTCTCACGGATAGAATTAAACAGAAATTTATGGAGCGCGATTATTTTTGTTGCAATCGACCGAGTGAATATATATATATACACTATCGAGAGTGGCTTTTATATTTTTCATTAGCGGCCACGCCGACCGTGCGGCCGACCCGCTTAATATACATTGCTCGATCACATAAATCATAACACATATGCATTGAGAAACAAAATTATTAAAATCAATCGATTTTTTATTTTTTTTTCATTAACTGATGACAACTTTTTAAAAGTAAATAATTAACATTTCGTTATTACTATTACACACAACTCGATTAATATACATTGCTCGATCACATAAATCATACACATATGCATTGAAAAACAAAATACTAAAATCAATCGAATTTTTAAAAAATAAATGACTACAACTTTCAAAAAATAAATAATTAACGCAATTCGTTAGTGGCTACGCCAACCCTCCCTCTAGCCTGGTTAATACACACTGTTCGAGCACATAAATGATACATTTATATGATTATCATCCATATGAGAAAAAAATTGCTAAAATCAATTGAACGTTTTTTTATACCTATAATTTTTTCTAAATAAATAATGAACACATTTCTTTATTACGAGTATATAATCTGTTGAAATGAATTTCATAAAAAAATAAAAATAAAACGTAATTCTCTCAAAACGAAATTCGATTTTTATTTTGACGAAAGCATTTTAATTGACTCAGTAATTAATTTTCTCTCCACGGCGACATTGTTCGCGACGAAAATTGATAAAAACTGATCGATTAATTGACCGACTCAGTGTCCGCGTCCCTCGCGACGTGAGCTTTTAATCGAATCCACTCGCTGAAACGAGGATTGAGCCGGAAAATTGATTTTTTTCCGACACGCGTTACATTTATCACGATTCCCCGAGTCACGGTTCGCGATGCACCGGCGCAATGTTCCGCAGTCGTACACGTGTAACCTGTATAAAGCATTAATGCGCGCATACGTAAATTGGATATAAAACTGGCATCGAGAGGTGACCGACTACGTGTATTACATCGATCCGAACGATCAGACATTCCGAGAGCTTTGCCACGTTTCCTAGCGCCGACTCTAATATCCCCCTGCGACATTTTAACGTCGAAACTAAACTTCCCATAACTAAACTTTCACATATCAAACATACGCAAAAGCATCTATTTTTTATTTATTCATAAAGCAACCTGTATAAAGCATGCGTGCGTACATAAATGAATAAAACGGACATCGAGAATTCCATCGATCCGATCGACCAGAAATGCCCAAAGCTTTTTCACCTTTCCCGGCACCCCCTCAACATCCACCTGCGACATTTTAACGTCAAAACTGTTACTTCCCATAACTAAACTTTCAAATACCAAACATGCGCGGACTGCCTGCGCAGAAGCATCCATTTAACTTTTTACTTTTCGACCTGCCGCCTGGCCTGACCTTTCGCGTCGAGTCTCCTCACACAGCCTTCGCGAAACTCGAATAAAATAAACTAAAACGGCTAAACGGGTCTCAAAAAAAAAAGCGTCGTAGTTTCATTGATCGGAGCGAAAAAAATTTGATCTCTCCGCTCGGCGATATTTAATTAATTAATTAATTAATCGTTCCTCCCCCCTCCGCGTCCCGTTCGCTCTTTCTTCGACTCTCGCCGATGGGACTTCGGAGGCAATAAATAACGCCGTGATTTATCGAGGGTGCGGGCGAGAGATCGACGACGAAATGCGTTTTGTCGTCGCTGCTGTTCTTTTTTTTTTTTCGTGGCTGAATGGAAGCGGGCGGGCTTTTTTTAGTCGTCCGGCCGTACATTGGCTGCTCAGGAGACTCGGACCCAGAGCCGCACGGCACAGCGTGCAGCGAGGCGTGCGCCGAGGGCTTTCGTGCGTGGAATAGGCTCAAGGCTGCGGCGGCGTCGACGCGCCGGTGCAACACGGACTGCACTCTACTTGCCGGCCTGACTCGCTCGCCCGACTCGACTGCGCTCCCGTGCGCGCTCCAACCCTCCTCGCCGTTTCGCTTGTTTTGCCGTTTCACTACCGTCGAGTCACTCGGGAACTCACGTATCTATGCATCGCTAACAGATCGATTGATCACACTGACCGTCGCGGTATATCACAGATTTACACGCTACCGCGTCGAGAGAGGTGTTGATGGAGAAAAAATGAAAAGAAGGAAATGTGAAGAAAAAGTCCTCGACGATAAATGCGACAACGATACCGGCGATCGTTATCTAATCGCGAAACGCAACGAGGTAATTACATTTTTTTTTTATATCTCACGCGCTGCTCGACGGGGAGGACTCTCTTGTTTTCGCTGCCTCGAGCTTCTCCACTGTCGGGGAGCGCGCACACGCAGCTCTGCAGACTGAGCTTCGATGCGTGAGAATATGAATATGGCTACATTTTTTTTTTTTTTTTTTTTTTTGCAGTCGCAGATAGAAAAATGACGGCACGGCTACGTGCGGAGAAGAAAAAATTGTTGGGACAACAAGAATTTTGTTACCGTAACTGGTTTACCTGGCTAAGATAGGGACAAGAAAATATTTTGCTGTAGCAGCCAAATATTTTTGCTATCACAACAATAAATTATTAACGATCTACATTTTATTAGAGAAACGGAACTATTTTTCCCACTTCAAGGCACGTTTTTCTATCTGGGCTACAAGTGATCCTTTCCAGATCCAGGATATCCTTACCAGAAACGCGAGGGGGGCACGCTAGAGGGGCTCCGCTGAACGCGGTAGTCACTGTGCGAGAGAGAAAGGTGATGCAAAGCAAGTGTGCTAGAAAGAGATGGATGCTCCGTTTTTTTTTTTCGCCAGTTGAAAACGAGACCGTACATTTTTTTCAGATTTGGACACTGTAGTAAAGTATGCTCTTCAGTCGGTTAGGTTTTTGTATATCAATTGAACAGAAATTCGCGGAGAAAAACGCCACATTGTATCCTTTTTGAGGTTAGATCCGATCCTTCCCATGTTAAAATTCATAACTTTGAAATCACGTTGCAAAAAAACTACACCGTCCAAAAATCTCAAAAAATGCCAATAAATAAAGCGTGTTTTTTTTTTTCTTTAAACCACATAAGTTTGATCAAGGTCGGACAGAAACGACTTTTAGTATGGATATCCTTAAGCGAGAAGTAGGCTCGGATAATACGGAAAACTCGGAATAAACGGATAAAGCAGCAATGCCCACACGCGGAATAGTCCGTAAGGGACTATTCGTTGCATACGCACTTAACTTGTACAAGTTTGCTGCGTCTTTATATTGCGAGCTGCAAATACAATGGTTCCGATTCCACAGTGAATGGTTTATTTTTATATAAAGTTAATGTTAATTAACTATATTATACTTATATTTCTAAAGTAACTACATTAACTTTTAAAGTTAATGTTTATATGCAGTGCTGTGTTATTTTAAAAAGTATATAATAGTAGAACACATTCGAATCGAGTATGTTATCCGTGTTATCCGAGATTTTACTTGTCCGACGTACGCTCTCCCCGCATTACCTCGGATAAACGGGGTTCTATTGTATTTAAAAAAAGATTTTATTCAATAGATTTTTTAAAAATCAGTGAACAGGGAAAATGATTTTTTTTTGCTGAAAATTTGAGAGGGTGGTTGAAATTAAGGTAAGAGATGTCTACGGTAGTGTTCGAGTCACCGTGACTCACGTCCCGGATTCTTTTCACTCGACTCTGTGACGCGAGGAACAGAGCGAGAGACGAGGACGTCAGTGGCGACGGCGCCGATCGTTCGACGAAAAGATTTCGTCCGTCTTAACCACTTCCGCCTCACTCGGTTCTCATCGCTTTGCGGAATTGTCAAATTTAATTTGCCTTTTTTTTGAGCTTTAAAAATTTAAACATGTATGTTGAGCTTCAAAAATTTAAAGAATTTTTAATATTCAATTCAATATGAATATTTAAACAACTTTTAAAATTGAAGGAACACATCTTCATTAATTTTTTCCTCGTTATAATTTTTTACCTTTCGAATACTCATTCGCATTTTGCGGGAAGTCGTGCGAATTCGGGGCGTGTTTAAATTTCACGGTATCGATGCCATAAATCGCGTATACATAAACGAAGGGATACGCATACACATAAATGGAGGGTAAAATAACGAGTCGTGTGCGTGCAGAGTATGTACGCGAAGTACCGGGCCACCGGAACTGCAGTCTAGTAACCGTACGGTTGCTGCCGCGCGCCGCCGCTCGCTGCGGAATCTTAAAATTCTCCCGCAACCCGAGGAGGTAGACGTTATGTATCTCCGGTACGTGGACTTGCACTCTCGGCACATGCACCGGGCCAGACGCAGCGGACGCATTGCGAAAGTCAAACCCGGAGAGAGCGATAATTTATTCTTTGTCTCTTTTAAACAAAAAAATCCCTGCCGGAGAGAACGAAGAGCCGACGAAATTGGGTCAGAGTGTCTCGCGGATGGCGAACGGTGATTTTTTAACAATGGCCTCGCCGACATTGTCCACGCTCCTTTGTCGAAAGGTAGCCGATACATTCATTGAAATAAAATAATATCTATAAGGCCCGAACTTCGTACTGTTACGTGATTTTTTTCACTGGTCATCTACAGCACAATGTTGCTTTTAGAAGAAAAAAAATAGCTTAATCTTTATCATTAGAAACAGAGGAATTCTCCCTAGACTGATCCCGCATTGCCTCGATTTTCCCTATCACGGATGTCGAGCGACACATCAAAATATATATATGTATCTCAACGACCCAAACTTCGTAGACTCGTGACATTTTTTTACTGGGAAGCTACGACTTAATATTGCTCATATAAAAAATAATTACTTAATATTTATTATAAGCGGACAGATTCTCCCTAAGCTGATCCACACTAACCCGAGTTTCGCTATCGCGGTTGTCGAGCGATACATAAAAAAAATATTTCAAAGACCCAAAATTTATAGCAAAAGAAAAATGTATTCAGTTAACGAGATGCAGTTTTTATAAGTGTTGCACTTGCTTTCTGGAAAGTTTAATAATAATAATAATAATAATAATAATAATAATAATAATAAACTTCGTTGGACTCGTGAAATTTTTTACTGGACAGCTACGTTTTAATGTTGGTTAATTAAAAAAAGAATTGCTTAATTTTATTATAAACAGACGAATAATCCCTTACCCGCTCCGCGTTGCCTCGGGCTTCGTTATAGGCTTCGTAGCGCCGACCGATGTATATCTGTTAAACAAAAAAAGCTTCATTTTTTAAATTACGAACAGACGAATTCTCCCTTAGCCGACCCGCGTTACCCCAGCGTTTCGGTATCGCCAGCGTCGCGCGCGCGCTCGGTGCCTCTACTCTAGGCATGCACCGCATGCAATTGCCAGCGCTGGTTATAGGGGTGCGGTGGATAGTGGGGTACGGCAGAGAGTGCGGTCAAGTGTACCGGGTAACTGGGTCAATGAGAACCGTCTCACGAGAGGCGCAAGCGCGCCAAGGGATCGCGAGCTATAACTACCTCGTTCGCCTCCACCTTTATATAGTACACATATAATATATTTACAACACCTACGTTACCACGCGTCCGAGTGTGCACCTGCATTACATTTGCAAAGTGGTGCATACGTATCGCGATACATTAATCCAATTATTGTCGGAGCGACACCTTTGCATTAAAATTTGTTGATTTATTTATTACCGTCAATTTTTTTTCTTTTATTTATTTTTTGCTTCCTCTCTTATACTTCTATTTATTTTTTTGTTGTGATTCTCGATTGTCGGCAATCCTCAAAATTTCGCGGACTATCGATCCGTCGTCTCGCCGCACACGGCCGGATCGTTCTCGCCGTAGGTCGGTTTATTCATACACACGGACGTGTTTCTTCGCTCGGCCCATTACCGATGCAAATGCGATGCACCGGCGATCGATCACGCGACCCGAACGACTAGCAAGACGTCGCGCCGCCTGGAATAAACTTCCCTACGATCCCCGGCTCTCGGGCCTCTCGACGCCAGCATGTTATATTCCAACACACCGTCGAAGAACCGCCCTGCAGTCGCACCGAGACGTGGATATACGCTCCCGACGTGCCCACACTCCGCGATGCAACAGAGACCTCGCGTACGCTCCGGCTCAAGTGCACTGGGTAAATGGGTCAATGATGCAAACTTGGGTGTGCGATAAAACGTTCCGAACCATACGTGGATTCGCGAATTCGTCATTACTGACTAAAAAAAAATTAAATTAAAAAAGAACACAGAAAACATACATACTATTCGATTTTATTCCTACGGCCTGCCGGTACACCGAAAAAGCGTTTATTTCATGTTAAACAATTTTATTTGGGACAAATTAAATTCAATTGACCCAAACAAAATGTTACACTGTTTGGTCACAAAAAGAAGAATTTATTTGACTCGTTTAAAATGTCTTAACAACAGCTAAATATTTATTTTGCCATATCAAACTGCATATTTGTTAACATTAAATAAACTCTTTTCTCGGTGTACGATCTTGAAATATATATATATATATATGTTTGTATTTATATAAAAGACTGTTAAATTCATCCTTGAGAAGTTCGATTAACTTCTTATCGATTCCAACGAATCAATCGCCCCTATCAGCCCCATTCTATCGGGAACGCCGAATCGCGAAAGTCTTCCGGTAATAAGACGAGGACGAAGACGTTTTATATCGACGTCGATGACGATGATGAGTTTCTTCGACGGTCGGCACACCGGCCGCTCTTATCGCCCTTAGTAAACAGTGCACCTGTCCCGAGCACATACCGGCTATACTCGCGTTTGCTTTACTATCGAATTATGTAAGTGCAGCCGCGCGAGCCTCCGCGTTATAGCACTTACGTTACGCTATTACAGACATATATATATGTATGTATATATAGCTATTGTGCGGCAGAAAATGAAGTTCGTACATGTTTTATCCACGGTTAACTCGCGATAGAGAAGCCCAATGACGTGTGGCCTGGTTCCTCGTCGTCGACTGATATATCGTATTCTTCTGCCGATCTCCAAACGTCGGCAATTAATGGAACGTCATTTTTTTTTTCCGAAAAGAAACATGGGTAATAGGAAAAAGTTATAAATGTGGGTTGTAGGAGAATTCTGTAATAGCACTACAGCATTCCATTATACACACATATGTAACTAAAATGCTAAAAAAAATTAAGTTCCCATATATTTTATGTACGGTTAACTCGCAATACGGGAGCCCGATGACGTCGCGGCTTGATACCTCGTCGTCGATTCTAAACGTCGGTAGTTAATATAATGTCTCTTTAAAATTTTTTAAAATTTTCACAAAAAATATAGGTCATAGGAAAATTAAACGCACGGGAGGAATTATTGTAGCGAGAGAGATAATTCTGTAATGGCAATACAGCATGTCATTACACACACATATATAACTAATATTCTGAGAAAAATGAAGTTCGTACATGTTTTATGTACGCTTACTCGCGATACAGAGGCCTAACGACATAGCGGACGGATTCCTCGTTGTCGACGAATACATTGTATTTTTCTGTCGATCTGCAACTGTCGATAATTAATGTAATATCAATTGAAAAAAAAAATTAATTAAAATTTTTAAAAATGTATCGAAAAGAAAAATGGGTTATAGGAAAACTAAACGCACAGGACGAATTATTCTGTAATGGCATTGCAGCATGTAATTACGCACACATATATGACTAATAAGCTAAGAAAAACGAACTTCGTACATGTGTTATGTGCGGTTAACTCGCGATATAGAAACCCAATGACGTAGCGGCCTGATTCCTCATCGTCGACGGGCATAGCGTATTTCTCTGTGGATCTGTAAATGTCGGTAATTGATGTAACGTCAATTAATTTTTATTTTTATTTTATAAAGTAAACGCACGAGGGGAATGGTTACAGCGAGTGAGAACGAATTCTGTAACAGCATTAATAATGCCGCTACTCATCTACGTGAACAGCAGCAGAACGCGGTTGGTGGTAGGCAGTGGTAGTGGCGCGCCAGCCTCAGGAATCAGGTCACTCGTATCAAACTGACCCACATACCTTATCTCAGAGCGCGCGCACACCGTTATCACGCCTCTGATAAAGCCTTTATTAACCATATGATTATACCGGTAGAACGATAGACCGTTTGGGCGAGGAGGTCGGTCGGTTGCATCGTCTCGGCGAGGAGGGAAGGACGTGCGTGCAGAAATTCTCGACAATTTTTTTCAATTAAAAAAAATATATATTTGTTTATTTTTTAATTCAGCACTGTTGCTTCAGGGCCGATTAAATTATTCGCATTATAATTTAGTGGCATTAAAACACACACGACGGATAATAATAATAATTCTTCGTACAGTTTTCTCATTCCGAGGGGGAGGTGAATTTTTTTTTTTCAATTTATTTATTACATGAAACGTAAGTGCCGAGCGTACGGGTCTGCTGATAATAACAATACGCGGAGCAGCGGGGCAGAGCGATAAATAACAGGCTCTCTTCTCTTAGCGGGGAATTCTCTCGCCCTCTCTCTTGCTCCCTCATCTAAAAATAAAGTCGCGATGCACGTAGAGCAGCGTGAGGCCCGAGAGCCGCGCGCATGACCTCGTCTCGGCCGATCGTCCTTCCTCGACTCCCGCGAACTCTTCAACTTGACCTGGATCCCCACTCGCGATGCAACTGCTCTCTACCTCCACGCCGTCGTCGCTCGCTGCATCTACATATGAGCCGGCACACGATTCGCCCTCCCATATATATACATATATACACATATATTTGTATGTATATATAATATATATAAGATGCCCTTGCTTAAAGCCCTTGGGTAAAATCATATCTGTCGTAAAAAAAAAATCTGCACCGCGCAGTGCAAATTGGGTAATTGAAATTGCATTTTGTTCACATATATATAAATGACCTTTGCTTAGGGCTGGGATAAAATGTTTTGTGCAAAAAACGCCCGCAACCTCGCAGCCCAGATTCACGGAGTTCTTTGGAATTGCATTTTTTTTTTGCGTTCATATATCGCCCTTGCTCAGCCCTTGAGTAAAATCATATTTATTATTTAAAAAAACCTGCATCGCACAGTGAAAATTTGACAGTGTCGTGGAAATTGCATTTTTGTCACATATGACCCTTGCTTCAGTCCTTACCTAGGGATAAAATGTGATATGTAAAAAAGAAGCCCGAAACTCGCAGCCCAGATTAAAGAAGTTCTTTGAAATTGCATTTTTTCGCATATCTATATCGGCCTTGCTCAGCCCTTGGCAAACCTTATTTATTACAAAAAAACGTGTAACCCGCGGCCGAAATTTGAGAAGAGTCGTTGCAATTGTATATTTTTGCATGTGTAAACATTGCTCTCTCTTAGCCCTTGCGCAAAATTATATAAAAAAAAAAGAAACTTGCAACTCGTAGTCCAAATTTGAGAAATCCCTTTGAATTTCAATTTTTTTAATCGTTCAAATTTACTCTAAAGTGTCCAATTAGCCGCGCAGTGCGAACCAAATAATAATCCCGCGACGAGTGTATTAAATATATAACAGCGGAGAAAGTGAAAAAAAAAACCGGTCGGTGAAACGAGAGTGCAAGTGATGAGAAAGTTGTTAGAGTGTGCCATGATCATTGCGCGAGTACGGCCCGTCGTCGCCGTCGCCGGTTACGAGAGATAGTTGCGCGAGGCCGTGATGTGTAAGTCGGCTAACGCCGGGCGTAATACAGGCGGGGCGAGAGATATAGAGAGTGAGAGGCTCCTCTCTCTCGCGGTGGCTGAGAGACACGTAACCGCGAGCGAGTATAACGTAACGGACGTAACTAGTACCATTGCCAACGAAAGCGCGTGGCCGTCGTGCCGGTGGCGTTACGGCGAGCCGGTGAGAGACCGAGTCGAGAGAGAGCCCGTGGAACGGCGTTCCGAAGAAAGTAAAAGCCGGCCGAGCTACTCTATTCGCAGACCGGTGGAGGAGGGAGCGCCGGCCGCGACGAGACCTACCCGACGATGGAAAGGCTTTCACGATTCGCGCTCGGACGGTCGTGAGATAATAAACTCGTTTCCCGCGGATTGCAATAATTTCTTTCTTTATCGGTTAGATACAAGATATCGAAAATCAACGATGAAAACTATCTCGAGGTGAAGAAAATATCTTACTGACTTTTTTAAAAGATTAATTTCATTTTTTTTTAATATTGAATTCCACGAGTCTGTAGGCAGAATTTGGTAGCAATTTTTAAGCATTAAGTCCTGTCGTGATAAGATTTTTTTAGAACCTCATCAGACCCCGATTTTTAAAGCTCTAAAATTTCTATCAGCGGCGTTCGAATTCAATTTACGAAGCCGGCCGAGCTTCTCTATTCCCGGACCGGCGGAGGAAGGAGCGCCAGCCACGACGAGACCTCGCCGACGATGCAAAGGGTTTGCCGATTCTCGCTCAGACGTGAGATGAGCTCGTTATCCGCGGATTACAATAATTTTTTTTTTTTTTTTTTAATAGCTGATCAGATACAAGGTATCGAACATCAACCATGGGGACTATCTCAATGACAATGACTGACAATGTTTTTTCAGGACTTTATCAGGCCGCGATTTAACCCTCTAAAATTTCTATCAAAGGAGTTCAATTTCAATTTTCTAATATTCCTTAAATTTTGTATACATTTTTTTTTCAATATTCTTTGAATCGTGAGTCTGGTGTCTCTAGAAGGGTCCAAGAAATTGTCACGCAGGGACGGCGGTAGGAGCGTGACATTATTTTCCCGGTAACCCTCGCGTCCTCGTCCTTGCCGCGGTAACCAGGCATCCGGGGTCGAGTCTCGTCCGTCGCGCGCGTGGGCGTCGGAATTAAATTCCCTTCGCCTCTATTGCGAACCTTTTTCTTGCTCGCCGCGCGTGGGCGGACAAGTCCAGGAGAAAATTAATCCTACGAGCTTTCCCGACAATTTTCGATGTACATTGGCTGTGCGACGAATACTTCCTCACCTCTGCATTCACCGCCCGCCCATCGACGTTTCTCGTCGAGCCGAAAGCGATTCGGAGATAAAGATTAAGTGCTGCTGTTTGTTTGGATTTTTACTGCGTCCGGCTTTGAGTTCCGTTCAATAGGAATGCAGAACAGCAGCAAACACCGTGTCCAAACGTTTGCTACCTAACAACGATTTTACGGGGGGCGGCTGTACGGTCTTACACTGCGCTTCTACAAGAGTTGATGCGCTCCGTGCCTAATTTTGTAGAGAAACATTGGCCGAGTCCTCGACAGTAAAAGTGAGGATGTAAAGAAAGTCGGTAAGAAAGGAATCGCGCGGAAGCTGAGCAGTAAAGCCGAGAGGGATGAAAGGAGAATGGACGGGATGGTTGGTAGCTGTGGGTCAAATTTCTCCTGGGGCACTGGGTCACTGGGGAAACTCCCGTTGCGAATTGCACGCAATAATTCGTTCCCCATCCCCCCCGTTCCCTCTCCGGGCCGCGCTGTACCCGTTGAGCGTAGAGTCGGTCAGTCATCGCTGCGCTCCGGAGGGATGCGTTTCTCGAATTTTTCTTTTGACACGGAAGGGGGGGCGGGACGACTATTGGCTATACAGCGCGCCCATCGCGGCAGGGGACACTCACAATATTTACATCGAGGCGTAGAAAGCGGTAACTTCGACGACGAGTCCCTTATTTACGACCCCACGGTCCGCCGACGGTGCGGACGGGCGACGCGCGTCCCGAATGCTTTCGGCGCTAATTGCGCAGGTATCGCTATTGCTGAGTCTCGGTATTTGAAATTCGATATTTTTTTATTACGTTTTATTGCTCGGGGCACGGACAGAAGATGGATATTTATATTAATTATCAAATATTTTATATTAGAATTATATTAAGTTATAGTAGTATTAGTAATAGACATTTATTGACCTCCCTAATAATGCCAGTTCTATTTTTTTTGTTTCCTTTTTTTACACACTAGAGTGCGATAGGGTGGGCCAATAGGCCATTGAAGATATCGAAGTCATTCAGCCTTGTTAAATTATGATTATTAACCAAATGCAAATGCTCTATCGTGAAAATAGAACCAATCGTAGATAGATTAAAAAGTCTCGGTATGAAGTTTGCACAGCAACATCTCGAATCGATCATCCCGCTATACAGGAAGCTCCGAACAAACAAGGTCCCCGAACATAAATTACCACAGCACACTATTTGTTGAATAATCCACTCGTTACAATAAAACAAACCAAAGCTACAAACCCACTAGCTCAAGTTAATTAGCATAATATATTGATGGATTGTATCGTCTCTTCCACAAATAATGTTTTATTTTATATTTATAAGCTGCTCCTTAGTCAATGGGTCATTAGCGTGAGGGTAAAAAAAATCACACATGTATTGACGCGATACCACCAGATCGCGTATTACTGAGGCTAATAAAGGGCATCACTACTACCATAATAATTAATAATAATTATTATTGTATTATTTATATTTTATATTAATAATAATAACGCCTTTGCACTATCGGCTCTTGATATAATAATTTATCGTTCATATTGCGCTAGTACTTTCTTGGGGCTTGTGCGGATCGTGCAAATAAATAAAATAAATCAAAATTCATACATTCAATATAAGAAGTTCCCTATGTTTATATTGAAAGAATTTTTATATCAGCCCGGCTCTCCGTCGGGATGGTCCGGTGGGACATAAACTCTGTGCGATCTATGCGCGAAGAGATAGAGGCGCGTCGCGGAGATCCTTTTCCTATATCGGTCACGGACTCGGGCACCACTTCGAATTACGTACCGCACTTCGCCGGCGTCCCAGTTTCCTCCATATTTCTCGGAAGCCCTTCGGTGGTAATAAAAATATAAGAGGAAACGGCCGCTGCCCGAGGGATACGCGCCTTCTCATTTTATCCATTAAAATATGAAATATATTGAATTCACTACTATATTAAATATAGACGATCATTGCAAATCGACTCAGGCGAAAGAAATTTCATTTTTTTCCTCCGACGAAATCTCACCCGTGACTCAGGGATTTACCATTAAAAAAAAATTCGTACATAATTTCGATAAATAAATGCGAGTCGTGAGTCAGTCGGAGTGCCGAGTCGGTTTTAGGCGTACGTTCGCAGCCCCGTGACTCATCGACTCGCGAACATAGATTCGCTGCAATTAACGGAGTTCGCCACATCGGATACGGGCTTCCCTCTCTGTGTGTCGGAGAAATCGCCGATGCACCTGCAGATCGCTCGCTTCAGTGTGCGAGCCGCGCGCATGCGCGCGAGCGCGCGCGAGATGCAGCGCGCTCGGAGTTGTGTTTCTCTCGGTCTCGTTCTCTCGGGCGCGCTCTGGCCGGAGAGCTACTCACGGTGGTGCCCCATGTGGGTAACCGTGTCAAGGACGTGCGAACTGGGCTGCAAAACGGTGCGCGCCGCTCCCTCTCGCTCCCCCGCGCCGAGAGTCTCTCTCGCGAAACTGCATTGGCGCGCATGCGCGAACGTCCATCGCGCAGTCCAGGACTTCGCGGACATTGCGCGGCATTAAACTTCGAAATTGCGATTAGAACTTGCGGACAAAATTCTCGGTAAAATTAAGTCACCGAGAATTAGAGAGTCGGTGTGTCCGGCGAGGCAGGGAGCAGTGGCGTCTCTTCCGAGGACTTGCGAAATTTCAAACGCCGCACGTACACAGCGGCGCGCGGCCATCACGTGGGGGGTCCTTTTGAGCGAGACGCTTCGAAACTCTGCGCGGAGTCTACTTAAGGCAAACTCAGCTGGGGGACTCGGGACGAAAATATACTTATATTACGGTTAGCGGCTCTCCGCGCCCACCAACACGGACGTTAATACACGTGTGTATTTATTATACTCACAATGCGTTAGATTTTACTTTTAGTTTCGAAAATGGGGAACGCGCGCGGCTCTCGCGGCTCGCGGTGCGCGAGAGTGGGGCACTCTCGGGCCTTGGCACACTTATTCGCTCGGTAGCGAGCTACGACAACGACGACTACGAAACCCGCGGCGTCGGGCGGGGGGGCGGAGGGATTCGGACAAAAAAACGAGACTCGGGTCTCTCCGCGTTTTACATTGCATTACAGACGTTTTTTTTATATTTTTATTTTTATCCGCGCCGAGCTTCGAGGCGCGGGGCAGGGCAGAGTTATTTTCCTAAACTTAGTTACAAGGAGCTCCCCGGCCGCGGCACTTTGTGGCCCAGAAATAACCGATAATGACGGTATAATTCGTCCGTCCATACGGGCAAAGTTGGCGCTTCGCATTAAGCGCGCGCCATCGGCGGGCCCGCTAATCTAGGCGATCGACGGGAGAGGAGACAGATAGGCAAGAAGCAACGAGCGACCGAGCGCGTACGATTTACCCTGGCGCGTGTAAAAAAAATTACACATATATGTGTCAGTTCGACCCTGCGAGATAGAAACCCACATTGCGCGAGAATTTCTCGTACACGCCATTAGTTAACTCGACGTTGGTTAACTGCTCGGGGATAGTATCTGTGCATGTGACTCTTAACGAAGCGGAATGAAAAAAAGGACTCCATTTTCGAATTCCAGAGATGTCTCGACAAAAGCGGCCGCAGAGTTGCCAAATTCTAGAAAATTAATTTCAATAAAGTATATTAATGATTTTACTCTAGCACGTTGAATGATTCAATATACACTACAGCTCTTCGGCAGAGTCACTGGAAAACACTTCGACTATTATCTTTTTTTTCTGTGCATGTGACTCTTAACGAAGTGGAATAGAAAAAAAAGCCCCATTCATTTGTCGAATTCCAGAGATATCCCAACAAAAAAAACTGCCGCAGAGTTGCTCAGTGCTTTAAAATTAATTTTTAAAAATATATCAATGATTTCACTCCAGTACGTTGAATAATCCGATATAGGAAACGACTCTTCGGCAGAGTCACTATAAAACGCTCCAACGATTATCTTTTTTTTCGGCATTTTCGTGTTTCTGGGTCACCGGCTTTCACTCTCGTTCGTTCGGGCCACATCCTCTCTCGTCGTGTTCCAGCTCGGGCGCGTTTCCCTTTCGTTCGGGCGTCGTGCCTCTCCGCTGCGCGCTCGTGCGCCTGCTTCTCCGTAATAAAACCAATTATTCTCTTTTTCCTCTTCGGTACAACTAAAAAAAGAAAAAGAAATGAAAAAAAAAAAAAAAAAATCGCGCAATAATATTCATTCGGAACTAAAAAAATCGTCTTCCCCCATTGTACTCGGGCGACGTTAAAGAATATCCGAGAGGCACCTTTCGATCTTATTCATCTCCCACGTAATAATATTCTGGGTCGCCGCTGCCGCTGCTGCTTTCACTCTCGTTTGCTCCACATCCTCTCCGTTCGTTTCTCTTGCGCGCATCCGGCGCGTCTCTCTTTTCACTCTCGTTTGACCCGCTTCCACGCTCAACGCCGCGCACTGTTCCCGGTTAACGCCCATGATGTTCCCATCGAATCGCGTTGCCGAGTAGAGAAGCCGGGACATAAATCGGTTATCCCAACCCTTTCGTCGAATAAGAGAAAATTTAATCTCGGCACTGATCGAATGCATATGGTCGCGCATGAAAGAATAATTTCTTTTTTTTTTCAAATTCTATGACATGCTAAAAAAAGACGCCCACACTGGAGCCGGTGCGGTCGATTAACAAAAGAGAGGATCTCTCCGGTGTTCAGGTGCAGCAGCAGTGGTTTCCTTGGGGCGTAAAACAGGATTTCCCATGCACATGCGCGGTACATTAATGGACCTGAGCTGTAATACCGACCGTGCGGATAAACGACAATAACGTGGATTCAATAAAGCTCTTTCTCTCCGATGATCTTCGCTTCATTGTCCTATCGGGAGATAAAGACTCAGTGACGAGGAACGACGTTCTTTTTTTATCTATGACACCAGTTCGTAAACTTTGTCCCTCTCGATTCGGGACTATTTAGTCATCGAGACTATTCAGGATCTCTCCGGTGTTCACGTGCAGCAGCAGTGGGTTCCTTAGAATGTAAAACAGGATTTCCACTGCGCATGCGCGGTACATTAATATACCTGTGCTGCGATACCGACCGCACGCATAAACGACTATAAAGTCGATTCAATAAAGCTCTTCCTCTCTGATGAGTACTTCTGATTAAATTCTCGTTTCGTTCTCCCTCGTCAAACGCGATCTCTTAACGACTGTCCTATCGTTAAATGAAAAGTCAGTGACGAAGGAATGACGTTCTTTTTTTTATATCTACGACACCAGTTCGTAAACTTTTCCTCGTTCGATTCGAGACTATTCAGGACCTCTTCAGGTTTCGGTGCAGAATTTTAAGACGTTAGTTTTAACTTAAGATCGCTCTTGAGATCGAACTTAAGATCGAAGTCTAGTCCGAACATCGTCGCGTGCATAAGATCTATCTGAAGTTCCAACTTAAGATCGAACCTTATTTTGAACTTGGTTTGATGCTTAAGTTTGATCTTTAGTTCGAATTTAAGTCTGAGCTCAAGTTCGATTGCAGTTCGAGTTCGATCTTAAGACCGAACTTAAGCATGACATCAAGCTCGAACTCAGGTTCAAACTTAAGTCCGAACTTAAGATAGATTTTAAGCCTGCAATGAAGTTCAGGCCAAACTTCGATATTAAATTCGATCTCAAGAGCGATCTTAAGTTCAAACTAACGTCTTAAAATTCGACTCTTAGGGCGTAAAACAGGATTTCCCTTGCGCATGTGCAGTCCATTAATATAATTGCACTGCAATACCGACTGTACGCATAAACGACAATAACGTCGATTCAATAAAGCTCTTCCTCTCCGATGGGTCTTTCTGCATTAAATCTTCGTTTCATTGTCCCTAACGACTATCCTATCTGGAGATGAAGCGTCAGTGACGAGGGAACGGCGTTCTTTTTATTTTAAATCTACGACACCAGTTCGTAAACTTTGCCTCGCTCGATTCGAGACTATTCAGTCGTCGCGTCGTCATCGCTCGTCTACCGCACATTACCAGTGCCCGGTGTGCATAATATACACACGCGAGAGAGGACTGTGGAACGCAGAGAACTAGTCGGGCGTGCATTCATCGAATCCAACGAGGCTCGTAGTGTGTGCGCGCGCGAGCTTGCACGCTACACCTATTACTGTTGCCTACTTTGCCGTTCCCGCACAGTCACACTCTCGCACACAACACCGAGCTCCTGATCGCTCATCCATGAGTTTAGTGCGTGCGTGAATACATTAACGTCAATACATTTGAACGTAAATCGTTCGTACCACGTATCCGTTACACGAGCCAGTAACGAAAGGGAAACGGCAGAGATACTACTTCACTACATATATATATGTACAAACCGAACGTATGCATATTTGTCTAAACAGAATATATACATAATTGTCCAAACTGAACATATACGTACATGTCTGAGCTGAATATATCGCATATGTCTAAACTAAATATATACATATATGTCTAAACTGCACATATACATACATGTCTCAACTGAACATATACATACATGCCTAAACTGAATATATACGTATATGTCTAAACTGAATATATACATATATGTCTAATCTGAACTGCTGAGAAAAAAGGCGTAAGCCGCATGCTTCAACATAGAACTTACGCCCTTTTGTCTTTCAGAAATCGGTATATATGTTTGCATATATATAGACATATAGTTATACCGTACACGCAGAAACCATCAACGAAGCGAGCCTGCGACTCGGAATAGTGCGTAAGGTACGATAGACGTGGAAAAAAAAAACATTAAGAGAACCTCGAGAGAGAAACGACGTTGAGGCATAAAAAGAAAGAGAAGTTTGATGTCGGAGGTATAAAAAAAAGTGAAGAAAAAAAAACCAAGAGAGAGAAGAGTAGAACTCTAACGATCTCTCGCGAAGCGGGAGGAACGGAGATAGCCGTTGGGTAGAAGCGCGAAGAGCACAGCGACGACGGTGTTGCGGGCGAGAGAATGAGAAAGACCGGAGTGACGTAATGAGAAGGAGCGAGGAGCGAGCGCGCGGCTGCGTCATGTTCGCAGCGAACTGGGTCAGTGGGTCTCCCCACCACCGCCTCCGACGCGCACACCAGCGCACCGGCGGTGGTGTGGCGCGGCGAGCAGTCGGCCGCACATCCACTCGCGGCGTTACGGCGAACGCTGCCTGCCCGCTCGCTCGTGCTCCGACCGAGAGAACGAGGCAACAGCGGCAGAAGAGTAGAGGGCTCGTACTCGCGCCGATGCGCGGAACGGAGACAAATACCCGAGGCGTGAGACACCGAGAGAATGAGAGAGAGGGAGAGAGATGAGAGACAACATCGCGGCGGCATCGTCGTCGGGGAGTGCCAACGGCGTTACTGTTGACCCAGCCACGGCCTCTCCGCTCTGCCGATGCTCTCTGCCTCCGAGTCTCGGCGGCCCGCGGGGCCTCCGCGGTGACGTTCCTTGCCCGAACGAGCCAGGCCCCTTCGTCTTCTTTCTCGCTTTGTCTGTTCGCTATTACCATTTATTTTTATTTTTTTTTTATCACTGATGAATAGAAGACATGAGAGGAATGCATTCTTTATTCATTTATTTGAATGAAATGGACCGATTTATTTTTTATTTTAATTTCGGACGATAATTAGGCATTAATTACCGAAACAGATCGAACGAACTCCGCTAATTAATGTTTGGATAAACGAAACTGTACGTCGTTCGGCTGATTAATGTTTGGATAGACGAATGTCGTGTTATCTTTTTTTTGATAAATTAAATTCCCGGAATAAATATAGGTCTCCGGGGTTCTTTTTTTTCTTTCGAGCAACGTGTGAAAAGAATTTCGGTCCAAAGCGCGGGCGTATCTCGCCGCCCGGGCCTCACCGCGCGACTTCTCTCCGTCGGGCGTAAAAAAGGGACGACCTACTTAGCGGGGCTTTCGGCGTGCGAGCGAGAGAATCCACCCGCCTCGACAAAGGATGTACGGGCTCTCTCATATATCTCCCCCCCCCCCACCCCTTCGATTATTTTTCAACGAATAAAATCGATCCCTCTTCCCGATGCATAATTGCACGCCCAAAAATAAAACCGATAAATATTCCTCCCCGTCCCGCCGCCGATCAGGCCGGGCGCACTCGGCGCAATAATCGTGCAACCTCGATCGATTACGGATTACGACCACGAAACAATGTGAGAGAGCGAGACGGATCGAAATAATCGGGTATATATCTCAGCGCATATAATTCACGAGTGAATGAGACGAGTACATTATATTCCCGGAGAAAGAGAACCGGCGGGGGGGGGGGGGGTGAGGCGAGAGATCGACGGAAAAAGAAGAACGGCCGACTATGAGGATAGTCTCTCAGCACGTGTGGCAGGAATCTATATATCTCTCCGCTGCTGGACGTAACGTCGGATCGCGGGCTCCACGGAGCTCGGTCTCGCTCGGCACGGAGACTCGGACAATACTTCTCCGGCCGACATAGACCTGGTTCCGTAAGTAGGTCATCCCCACTCCTCGCCGTTTAACTTCTCTCCGCCCGCCTCTCTCGCCCCCCCCCCCCCCGGCCCGCGCGCCGCTTCTCTCGCCCTCCGCGCCCCCCACCGCTCTCCGGTACTTCGCAGTTCCCGTCTTTCTCTCCCCAGCGCCAGCTCCGCTCTAACGCGCCGTCTCCCTCCTCTTTACCCACAGCGAAAAACCGCGCGCTGCGACTGCGGCTCGGTCGGTTTTTTTTTTCTTTATCTTTTTTTTTATCCTCTCCTTACCCTCTCCCCCCTCCCTCGCTCCTCTCTCGTCTGCTCGCGGTATATCCCCGTGACACCCCGCCTCGCTCCTCCCCCCCTCCCCCCTCTCGTATCGCGCGAAACTACGGGGCTCATGGTGGGCACCTCCACTCCGGCGGGCACCTGGCCGCGCGCGCTGGCATGCGCTCCCGCTGGCCTGCTGAATCACTTTCACTTATTCCGTGAGCTGTGTTGGTGGTTTACTCTCTACCGGTTCTCTCGGCGGCGCGCGGGGCCACCCGACGCAAGTAAACGAGCAAAAGCCCTCTCCTCCGTGCTTCGCGGCTCCCGGCCTGTGCGGTGCGAGCGCCCGACCGGCCAGCCGGACGAACAGAGATCGCCCACTGGATTCAGGATATATTGCGCGTCACGGACACCGTTCGCGTGCTTCGTTACCGACTCTTTATACACGGGCAGCCCGAGAGCGAGGAATGAGCAAAAATAAAAAATAGAATAAAAACAAAAACTGAGACATATCCGCAGTAGATACATATCGGATTCTGGCCACAGAAACTCTCGAATAAGCCTCCGTAAAACCTTCGTTGCATAAAAAATAAGAATAAAATAGACAGTAAGGTGTGGAAGTGGTGAAGTGGCATTAACATTGTCATAATAACTCGCCCGAGTCCGGCAAGAGAGTCTCGAAAGCTCCGTTTGTCGTAAAAAAAAAAAGCGGCGTAGCCGTACGTGTCGCAGTGACACGGGCGTGTAGTTGCTCGGCGCAACTACTGTGCTGTCGAGGCGCGCGCGTGGGTCAGTGCGGTACCGCGCACTGGCGGGGTCCCACGACGGACAACGGACGACGACGAGAGAGCCGCACAGGGATACGCGCGACACACGAGAGTGAGCTCGGTGTGCGTCCGCGCGTCCGTGTGTATCGTACCGGCGCGCGCGCACACACCTACATGCCGCACGCCGCGCTACTACGTTCGGCAGGGCGTTCACGTGGTGGGGGGACAGAAGAGGGCGGGCCCTTCAGGAGAGCAACGAGGCGAGAAGACAGCTAGTCGCACGCAGATTGCCGAGCTGTCAGGTCGCACCGTCGAGGGTGTGCTCCTCACTTGTTTCACGCGTATATATAACAAAAAAAAGTATACGGGCTTACATATATTTAACCGTCTATTCACTGAAACGTCTGTACGGCTTGGTCGCTCTAAACATTAACGTCGCGCTTAACGGTTAACGGTTCGCGGAGGAAAAGAAACGAAAATATATATTGTTATTTACGATTAATCGTCGTTCAATTCGAATTCATATATTGTCCTTCGATTATTCATCGATTAAATAACTTTTTGTTTCTCTCTCGAAAAGTTTGAACGAAAAAGTTATAATAATAATAAATTTGAAAAAGAACCGTCGTTCGGTGTGTCTTCCTGTGTGCAAAGTTTGTGTGTGCCGATCGTCTCGCGCTGTTACACGCCTCGTTCGTAATCACGCCGGTGGTGAACTACTACTTATTGGATTGCAGTGAGGATAGGTGGAGAAGGATATTTCGGTACAGTGGGTGAAAAAAAAAACATTGTAGCGAGAGAGACTCGATCGATTATTTCATTCGTTACGCGCTAACGTATCGGAACGTTGATTATTATTTCTTTTTCATCGAAAACGTTTCGTCGTCTTTAGATAACGTTCGGTAGTCGTAAAAAAATAACAAAAAAATTATATTAAATAAAAAAAATTAAAAGTGTGCAAAGCGCAATGATTCGGACGAGGTTGAGATCCGTTCTCGTAACGCGCGTGGTGAAATGGTCTCTGAGGTGAACAGACCCTCCGTACTACAATTAAAAAAATAAAAAGGGCCGATTATATATCGAGACCAGAACGATCGTGCTTCAGTCGTCGTCGACAGTGGAAAGCGACAGTGTCTTTCTGCTGGCAGAGATTGCTCGTTGGATTTAGATAAACAATTACCAACGAAACAATCACCCCGACACAAATTTATCTCTTCGTCTTGGGAATCGAAGAGATAAAAATAAAATAAAAAAAAAAAAACCCACTATAGATTCCAGTGAGAATTCAGGTCTCATTCAGTGCAGACCCGTAGTCTTCCCGATTCGATTTTCCATATCACCGATGACTCGCTAAAAAAAATAAAAAAAACAAAATAAAAACTTAGAAACAAAAAAACTCTTCTATATGCAACGAAACGAGTCTTTGGTCTCGTCGTTCCACTCTGTTCCCCGTGAGATTCCCTCATCAAGAGGTGTGATATGTTAGTTGAGATGGAGCAGCATTCGGGCATGATATCCCTGAACATGTCGCCGTTTCACTTGAGCCCTCAGGGCAGTCCCCACGGGCCGACCGGCGCCCAGCAGCAGCAGCAGCAGCAGCAGTCGCAGTCCCAGTACGGTTCTTCGGGTTACGCGAGTTGCGCACAGAGTCCGCCGTCGACTATGTGCCAACAGCAACAGTCCCAGTCCCAGTTGCAGCAACAGTCGAGCCAGCAGCATCCTCAGTCTGCTGGCAATAACAATAACAATAACAACAACGGTCAGCAGCAGCAGAGCGTGCCCTCCTCCCAGCAGCAGCAGCAGCAGCAGCAACAGTCCCTGAGCTCTAGCAACAACGTTCTAGGTTTCGAGTCGGCGTTCTTCGACGCCATTGCGCTCGAGGAACGTTGCCCGATGTGCGGTGACAAGATGTCCGGTTATCAGTACGGTCTGCTGACTTGCGAGTCCTGCAAGGGCTTCTTCAAGCGCAACAGTTCGCCCTGTAGCAACAAGAAGGTGTACACGTGTCTCTTCTCACCGACAGGGGGCGGTTGCGGCACTTCCGGTAATCTCGAGGGGAGCGGCGGAGGTTACGGCGGTTCCGGCGGTCCCGGACCGGGCCCGCCCGCCGGCAATGGCGGCAATCCCGCGAACAACAACAACAACGGCACCGGTGGCAACAACGCCGGCGGTGGCAGCAATAACGTTAGCGGGAACAACGGCGCTGGCGCCGGTAACAATCCCGGAGCGAACAACAATCCCGGCGCGGGGGGCGTCGGGAGCACGGGGGTGCCCGGTACCAACGTCTGCCATCTTGGTATCGGCCAGGTCGGCATCGTCACCGGCAGCGTTCCCGGACCCCTCGACTTCCCGGACACCAAGGACGTCATCGAGGAACTCTGTCCCGTATGCGGCGACAAGGTCTCCGGCTATCACTACGGGCTACTCACTTGCGAGTCGTGCAAGGGATTCTTCAAACGGACGGTGCAGAACAAAAAGGTCTACACGTGCGTCGCCGAGAGGTCCTGCCACATCGACAAGACACAGAGGAAGAGGTGCCCGTTCTGCAGGTTCCAGAAGTGCCTCGAAGTCGGCATGAAACTCGAGGGTGAGTCGATATTTACTTTACTTTCTTTTAACGTCTGATCGCTGATCGTTGCTCGAGTCGGGCCGACGGTTTGGGCCGCGTTTGAAATTGAGCGGAGAACAATTTTTATTGAGGAGGAACGTCCGGACGAGCAACGCTATTCTTGTCGTCGGTTCGGTTTTAAAAACATTGGAATCAAACATTATTATGATTATATATATATATATATACATATAGAATTTATATATTTTTGATATATATTTTTATATGTTTATCGTATATATAATTATTATAAATAGGCCGCGAGCTGTTTTATATTTCGTTTCCGAGAGTCTAATTTTCCGGTAGCGCGAGTATCGCCCGAAGTCACGTGAGGTTCAAGAAAAAAAAAAAACTGCCGTGCTGATAAATTGTGACTATTTCCGCACTATCGTAACGGAAAGAAGACGCTACCGGTGACATTGCCGCTGGTGCGACGCGTATCACCGGTTTTGTAGTTGATTAGGAGAGGTGCTGCCGGGGCGCGCGAGCACCAAACAGGATACGGCGCTATTTCCTTCCGACCCGCGCTTTCCGCCGCTACAGCGCGAAAACCCCAAACCGATCGGCTCAATTCCATTCGCAATTAAAGTAATTATACTCGCAATGGCCAGTGCAAGAAACGTTGGAAAAAATGAAAAAAAAAAGAATATCGATAACACTATCAGCTTAGGAATATTCAAAACAATAGTCGTGACAATTAAATGAATAGTTGTTGCACGACCGCCACAAAAAGTGCACGTAAAAAAAAACTTATATCAGTCGCGAGCATACGAAATACCAAAAGTGTTCAAAAGTCTTGCCTTCTGGCCGAATCTCGGCATCGCGGTGACGCCACATCTGGGCCTGCTCGCGCCCCCGGGGCATCGGAAATCGAAGCCCGGGTATTATAGAGAGAGGCGTGAGTTCGGTAGAGTAATTCGTCGTCGAAAGCAGAAAGGCAATCGGTGACTATAATACAGCCGATGATATAATACGCTCAAACGTTGGTCCGGGGGCCCCCTCGGTTGGTCAGCGGCTCCGCTCTCACTTTCCGTTTCGACACATTGTGTGTGACGAGAAGCCCCGAGAGGAAGGAGAGCCGCGGAGTCATTATGTACCGCGCGCGAGAACAAAGATCCATATAAAGAAAAAAAAAAGAGAAAAAAAAATACATATTTAAGCTTTTTAATAATAAAAAAAAATGCTCCGCGTGTCCGGTAGAAGAAAGTCGTGAGTTGGACGGAGCCGCGAAATATAACGATCTGCGAGCAGAAAAGTGGGTCTAGGCCCGGCGAGGACCTCGGTAAATAGATAATAATAAAGCGCCGCGACTCTCCTTAGTTTTATTTCACCGCAGCGGAGTCGCGCACGATACACCGTGTAAAGTCGTGAAGCCGTTAAAAAAAAAGAATCTCGAAACGCACGCACCAGCGGCGCAAAGTTGTCGCAATTACGCTGTATACAGTGTATCTTACCTCCCAGGTACTTTAGCTCCCGCGCGCGCGCGCGTGTTCTCTCGGCGATCGCCGTTTGGCCGTTAACGCGCGGCACACGGTAGACGTACAAATGTCTACGTGTACTCGTATAGCACCGCGGCGCGCGCGGTCGTCGATTGCCCAACGCTAAAAACTTTCCAAAGAGGCAACAGGCACACCGAGCGGCGACGGGGCACGCTCGTTGGGCTGCTCGCTGGCCGGGAGTCAGGTAGACGAAGGTTTTTCGAAGGGAGAAACAGATCTGTTCGGTACGAAGTAATGTATGCGGATGTAGAAGTCCCCTGTTGGCACGGCATGCCAGAAAATCATTCAGTCAAAAAATCACTCCGACCGTCGCTATTCCTGCCGGAAATCAAATTCATAGTTACAGTTTGTATTTTGAAATAAAAAAAAAATTTAATGTTAGATAGATATTTTATTATGTACACGTAAGAATACAAGGATTCATAATGCAGGGAGCTCAAAATCGTACACAATTGACATTAATTTGGATAAGTAATATTAACTGAAAATAGTAACTAAATATAATATAAACTAAGAATAACAAAATCTAAATAACACATTGGGAGTTCATTAGCGAGGCCCTGGGTTTCAATTAATTCGACAGTAAATAAAATAGAAGTTTAATATTTGACAAGTCCTTGCAGTCTAAAAGAGTTGCTAGATTGTTCTCGGAGCTAAGTGTATTATTGAATCCATAAATATAAAAATATAAAATATACTAAATATAAAAAAATTTAATACAAAAATATTAAATATAAAAATAATGTTTCGCTGATGCCGTAGCTGAGGACGAGCCTCATCGTCGCCGGCGTTAATCGACGTCCGTGCTTTGTTGTACGGCGGGCACGTGGGTACGTGCGAAACACTCTTCTCCCGGCGCGCGAGAGGCCGGCGTCGCTGAAACCGTAAATACTGATCGCCACTGGCCGCCCTGCGGCGAGCCAATCCCCGGCGTTTTCCCAACTGCCGTAACACATCAGCGTCGAGCGACACAACATCGCAACTCTGTAACGGCGCGCTCACACAGCGTCTCCGGGAGTTGTGCACCGATGTTTAAAACCCGGCCGCGGACGCAATTTACTCTCTCGTTTTTTTCGCGCGAGTGCGATCCTCCGTCGCAAAATTCGCCGTGGCAAATAATTTGCGTCATCCTAAAATTTCGTTATCGTTTTCACCCGATGTCAAGCCGCGCGTTAACGAGCGCTCGAGCAATTTGGGGTACGATAAAGATTCGTCGTCGACGACAAAACGAACTTCTCGTGTTTTCTTATAATTCATGTATTCTCGTATGCACGCGTCGGGTGTGCGACTGCGCGCACTCGCGACAGATTATCGCGACCGATTATCGTGTACGATACATGAAAAATGAAAAATAAAGAAATTGATTAATAAAATGAAAAATAAAAAATTAGTAAAAAAAAAAGAAAAATCGTGTTACGATTGCGCAAGTAACATACAAAGCGGCTCGGGGTAACGTTCGTGATATTACAATCGCGTTTGGCGCGTTACCGGTCGATCTAAACATAGATTGTGTATATCTATCCGAGCGATAAACATTACCGATTATCCGTGGCTGCGGGCTTAAGTGGAGCGTGAATTACAACGCGATGAATTAATTTACGGATTCATTGACTGGTTTTATCGACGAATTTTCCTGCGATCCGGTAGAACGGCTAACCTTGGGAGACTTTTTTTTTATTCGCGAGCTTACGAGACAACTGAGCGAAATGAATTCGATCACGGATAATAAAAAATTGAAAAAGTTCCCTGAGCCGTGGTTTTTAGATTAATAATATCGCAGCTCGGTATCGCTCGTCGGATATCGGAACCTCCCCGCGAAAAACAACTAGGGTCGCTTTACTTTTTTAACTCCGCTGCACGATCGATCAAGGTCAACTTTGAGACAGTGGCAAACTGCGATACTTTTTTTCTTTCTTTTTCACTCCTCAATTCTTTACCGCAACAGGACGTAGCGCACTCGAGCACCGGCACTGACTTACCGACCCTCAATTAAATGGACGTCTGAACCGACCTTGACATTAAACGCGCGGTGGAGAGCCTTAGCCGAGAAATTAAGATGCGAGCGGCGTCGGAACGCTTAAAGCTCGGAATTGGGTCATCTGCTGGCGATCTCGCAGCTTCAGCCCCTATTAAATTTTTCTTTTTATCGAGCCCGAAAGGAAGTCCGAGATAACACGTAGGCAATGAAACTCTATGAGGCAGCTTTTATTCCTTTTTATTATTATTATTATTTTTCTAAAATTTCTTCGAACATTCTAATTTTCTATTCAAGAATCGAGGCAGCCTGGCCATAATTGTATATAGTACCAGCGCATGCTTCGACTTAAGGCCTGCGCATTTAAATAATTTTGCGTAGGACATAATTACCACCCGAGGATAATTCGCTCCACGTGGCTGACTTTTAGAGCCCTCGTACGATAGCCGCGCTAATTTTCGCCGTCGTTTTATTGCACCCGGGCTCGCTATTTTCATTTCGGGGCCCTCGACCGGCGGTTCACGGGGAACTCACCTCAGGGAATACCGGAAATTCTCAAACCCGGGAGGCCCTCGGCAGCGTTTCGGTAGGTCGTAAAAGCGAGCGAGCGGACTCTCCGTCTACCCGGCCGAGAATCGACCGTCCTCTCGTACCGGTGGGAGTTGGAAGGGATCATGATTAGCCCCGACAAGGCTTCGCTCAGGGTCGTGGAGCTTCGGAAGAAAGCCAACGCACACCGATGAATACAATCCGAGAATCGCCCATTGCAAAAGTACGTACAAAGAAAAAGAAAATATCGAGCCGCGTCGATCGGATTCACACGTCGATCTGGCCCGTCGGGCGGACTATCTCGTACCAAAACTTACCTCATTTATTTTTCCGTTCACACCGGTCGTCCAAATTCCAATTTAAACCAGAATGTCAAAATCGAATAAGTTAAATAAATCGAAAATAAATCGAACATAATAAACAAACAAATAACGAATAAATAATAAATACATAATAAATGAATGATAATGAAAAAATAAATAATGAATAAATAATGAATGAACGAGGAGTGCCAGGAGAATCGCGTTTAGAAAAAAATCGTGTATCTACCGATGAGAAAAGCGTGCAGTTGACTCTCGGCTCGACGGAGACAACTCCACTGTTTAGAAACTTACGAATTTCATAATTATCGTATTATGTCGCAAGTGTGAGCGCGAGCATCGGGGTTTTTCAATGAGAGCGAGAGAGCGAGGCATTACCGACGCGCCGCGCAGGTATACACAACCGAAGGATAGTCAGAGCAGCTTGTATACATATATATACATATTCCCGAGTATCCGACGACTTCGCCTGGGTCTGGCCTGCCTGGCTCTTGCCCGAGTGAGACTCCTACCTTCGCGTGGCACCTCCGCCACCGTGGCTACACGCCGAGAGAGCACCGCTTGTGTTACTGCGAGCAGTCAGAACAGTCAGAGGTGGGGAGGTGGAAAGGTTAGACTATAAGCCGGGGAATTGTGTAATCCCCGCAAGCGTTCGACGTTGCGCGGATACACACCGCAGCCACCGTATTCTTTACACACACGGGTCTCGAATTATTCTCAAAATTTATTTTTTCATTTCTCCGATCCGACGATGTTCGGCCCGATCTAAAAAAAAAAAAAAAAAAAAAAAAATGGGGTTTGTCACACGCCAAACTTAAGGCAGTCGGAGCGGTACAGACAGGCCAAGTGTGAGTTTCAGAGAAAATTTCGAACACTTTTCGATGGGATATAAATGTGAAAAAAATCAAGTATTTGGGAGGTGCTGCGAATATTGTTTTTGTGAAATAATAATTCCAATTTTTTATTAACAAATTGAAGATAAAAATCATTATTCAACAAATTACCCGGCAACTTAATTGTTTTCCTTCATAAAAATGTTTCGTATATTTTTCTGAGTACGTATACATTTTTCCAGAATTTTTTGTGACCTTTGAAAATTGCGTTTTTTCACAGCTTGAATAAAGAATAAACGCGATTTTCAATGATTACAAAAAATTCTTTAAAAATTCATACTTATTCAGAAAAATAAACGAATAATTTTTAAGGAACAAAATAGTTAACTTGCCGGGTAATTTATAAAACAATTATTTTTATCGTCAATTTTTCAATAACATTCTGGAATTATTATTACATAAAAACGGTATTTGCCACATCTCCCATATGGTTATTTTTAATATTTTTATCCCATCGAGAAATGTTTGAACTTTTGCCTGAAACTCACGTTTGGCGGGTCACTCGCTGATCAGCCAGCTTCAAGTAATTTTTTGGCATTCTTTAAATTCGTACGCTTTTAATCGTAATCGGTCAATATCGTACCGTCTTATGTAAAATAAAAAAAATTGGGGTATGTCAGACCCCAGTCTCCAGCCGCGAACCAATCCGCGAGCTTAGATTTATGGATATTATTATATTTTTTTTTTATTCGTATTCCTTTAATCGTAATCAGGTAATGCCCTGCGGGACACGCGTAATAGCGGGGTATCTCACACCCCAAGCTCCAATCACTCGCTAATCGGCGACATAATTTTATAGCCTTCGTAGACTCGCTCGCGGTGACGCGGTAATGAATCATATCGCAATAAATCGTAGCTTCGCGCACACGTGCCGCATATTTATTCGGTCGAGGGGCGGAGGGGAGGAAGAAAGGAGGGGGGGAGTTTAGACATTGCGCGAGACGCACCGCGGAGTCGTTTGCGATGGGGCAGAAGATCCCCGCACGATTCGCGGATGGCGCAGTGTCTCGCATGCGACGGAGCCAATGCATCAACGGGTCGCGTTGCCGCCGAGTTCGTCGGTGTATCAGGGCGAGCTGGAGTCACGAATGATCCCGCGGAGGCCTCGGTTATAGGTTCTCCGAGTAATGTGCCTGTCTAGCGAGAACGCGGATATGCTCGCGATGCTTCGTTGTGCCTGTTCTCTACGGCCGACAACGGCAGCGGCACGGTACCGGCCCGAGAAAAAGTCACCAGCGGCAATGGCACGCCGCTACCAGCGGCGAATGATTCGCTCCAGTAAATCGCGTACGAGGTACGTCGAGGACTTGGCCCCGCCGATTGGTTAAGTAGTGGCTCACGTGCCGGGGAGCAACGCCGTCCGTCAGCCAGTGGGCACTAAAAGCTCGAGTAACGGACGACTATCAATCCCGATGGAAATTCAGGTACAACAGGCACCGAGAAAAATTATTTTGTTTATTCGATGAAATATGGATCTTTAATCATTTATCTTTGCGGTAGTAACAAAACATGTATTGCTGCAGTGAAAAATTTATCGTTATAGCGAAAATGTTTTGTTATAGGAAACAATTTTTTGCTATAACAATTTTTTTGATATAAGAGTACGATTGTTTGTTGTAGCAAAGAATAGTTTGCTATAGAAAAGAATTGTTTGTAACAACAAAAAATGTTGCCGCGGCAACAAGTCGGTTTGTCGTTTCGGTATTAAGTACCTTAATTAGTTAGGATAACGAAACCTCTTACTGGCCGAAAGAATACGCGCGAGCGGAGCGGCCACGACGGCCGCGGAGAGATCATGCAGGAGAGGAGAGAAGAGGACGACGGACGTCGCGACGCCGCTCCTCTCCGACCCTCTGCGCAGCATATTGTACTCTCGCGCGCGCCTGTATTCGCGTCCGGGCGCGCCAGTCTCTCGGATATTGCTAAACTCTCGCGAGACTTTGGAGAGGATCATGCCCGCCTCCGCTGTTCGCTCGTACCGCGGGTACGCGTGTCCCATTTTTTTAATTTCACTATAACCTTCTCAGCGGCGAAGCTCACACGGTAAAACAGGGTTTGTACATTTGACAAGCATTTATTGTCCGCAAACGACCACAATTTTTGTCGTTGATTCCACAATTTTTATTACTAGTTAAAAGTACACGCTTCGTTGACAAAAAACAATTATAATATTAGAAAAAAAGAAACATATATATAGTGAGGAAATGTTTGTTAAATGTAAAAGCTTTTTTTATAATCGGTAAGAAAATTAACTTTGAAAATTAATCCGTTATTGTGATCGTAGATTTTTTTTTCGCGCGTCTCAGGAAGAGCGGCTTTAATGAAATAATTGGCCGATTATTATTATTATTTTTTTAATATGAATTTTTATGCCTACCTTTTATGGCGGATTGTTTGGATCAGAACAATGCAAACTTCTCGGTATTTTTCCTCTCTCCATCAATCTTTCTCTCGCTCCGAATCGTATCGAGGGACACGACGATCGTCGTGCGAATCGCTGGATCGAGCTCTATCTCGGTCAGAGACCGAGCGAGTACTTTTACCTGGCGTGCGGTATTTTGCGCGACTGGCTCGACGGAGGAACGGCGAGAACGAAGGAGGAAGGACGGGGATAGTCTGCGGTGATCTATCGCTGCAGCCTTTAAACTCGTCTCGAACTCTGTCGATAAATTTATTGCTGAATTCACGACTTCAATACACCGTGCGCCCCGCTCGCGCCTTCCCGGTATCTCGCGCGGATAGATGGAAAACGAATTGAAAGAACTGCGACATCAAAAAGTGCCTCCGTTCCTTCCATCCAATCTCGCGGATTACCGGGATAATTTTAATGGGGAAAATATCTGTCGCTCTTTCCTTGTACGGTTCTCGAGAGCTCCCCACAACCGTACGGATTATCCGTCGATAAGTCAGTTATTTTATTATATAAGGCTTTTTATTATTTATTTATTTTTTAAATTTAATCTTTTTTTTATCAATTTGGAGAGATGCTAAAAGAGTTAAATAATGATTAATCTCCATGAGCTCCTACTCGGATTTCGGTACACCGCGCACTCCCTTCGATCGTTCTTGATATCTCGTCGATAGACGGAAAACGAATTGAAAGTTCTGCAGTATCAAAAGTCCTCCGTTCCTTCCATCCACTCTCGCGGATTACCGGGTTAATTTTTATCGGGCAAATATCTGCACTTCTTTCCTCGTATGGCTCTCGAGAGGTCCGCAGAACCGTACAGATTATCCGTCGATCCGTCAGTTATTTTATTATACAGGGTTTTTGAGTTGATTTGATTAAAAAAAAAAAATTTATTATAAAAGTTTTTTATCAGTTTTGAAAGATGCTGAAAGAGTTAAATAATTATCAATCTCCGTGAGCTCCGACTCGGATAAACCGTTGAAATCGCGGGTAATCGTAGCAGCGGTATCCCCCGATATGACATCACTGATAGCACACATTATAGTACTCCTGTATCGCTGGAGAGTCGCAAGGTCGTGCCGAGAGCTTGAGTGGCTCGGTATTCGCTTGACCCCGTGACCCACTTTTACTATCTACCTCGGCAACTAAAAGCCTCGCGCGTCCTGCAACATACTGATGAAACAAAAATAAATCGCTCACACTGTGTACTCTTTTCTCAATTTTTTTTTTTTTTTTTTTTAGTAACTCGCTGCCCTTTCGCTCTTGACGTCAGAACCAGCTATGTAACGTCAAACTTCGTTATTTTTGTGTGGGTTTTTTTTCACGAATGCCAAATTGTACGTGATCGATTTTATAAAACTGACGGGATTAGTTCGCTCGGGAAATGTTTTTTTTTGTTCGTAATTGGACGGGGCAATGCCGAAGCGTCGATATCAAATACGAAACATCATTTCCGTAACGAATGTCCAGGAGTAAAATAATGGCCATTGGAAAAATCACAAAATTCGAAATATATATTTCTTTAATTGCCGAGAGAAAATAAAAATTGTTTCAAAATCAGATTCTTCGAAAAAGCAACAAAATGTCTGCATTTCAACCACGAAAAAGAAAGCCAGGTTTTTAATTGCCGAGAAAAAATGAAAATCCTTTCAAGGACAGATTTTATCGTAAAAGCAACAATTTTCTGCATTTCAACTACGAAAAAGAAAGCCAGTTGTCGATCGTGTTGTCCAGGATAAAAAATACAGAAGATACGAAACTCGATACACGATCAAAAAAATCGTAACAAAAATACAGATAGGAATAAAAACAATGGACGTTGGGAAAAATGCATCGAAACCTAAATTGTTCATCGCCCACAAAAAATGTAAATTATTCCAAGAACCGATTTATCAAAAAAGCAACAACTTCCTCAATTTTCGTTAGAAAAACATAGACAAGATACAAAACTCGATACTCAAGTAAAAAAAAAAAAAAAAACATCCCAATTGAAAATTTTCGAAAGAATCAAACACTCCCAGCCTCTCCGTAGGCAGAGACTGTATGTGCAATTTTCGTTGCCGGTCTCGTTTGAGCGTCTAATCGCCGCGTTTTTAATAAACCGCCGCGGCCTCGAGTGGAGTGCGATACACACGTACAGAGTGCGGGAGGACTAGGGGGATCCGTCGGTCTCCCGAGTCCCCGAGAGAGTCAAGTTTACCGTGCCTGAATTGCACTCCCCCCTCCCCGCCCCGCTTATGCGCTGTTCCCCCTCGCGGCTGAGGACTCCTCGACGTGGCCGCAGAGTGTCGAGCTTCTCTGCGTTCGTCGGAGGACTCCGCGTGTTGATACCGGCCCGCGCGCGAGCGAGTACACAAATCGCATGCCAGGAAAGAGGAGAGAAGAGAAGAGCGGGAAGGGGTTCGTCGTTGGAGTTGGGCGAAGCGTCCGGGACGAAGGGGGGAGGGAATACGAGCCCGAGCAGGAGTCAAACGAGTAAGAGAGACGGTAACGGCGTAGTCCGGGGAAACGGCAGAAGTGGACGGGCGAGCGCGCCGATTCAACCTCCTTTCACTTTCAACGAGCTCACCGCGAGCCCGCGCTATAACACCGGCGTCGTTGCTTCTGTGAGCGCCGGCTCACCGAGAGAAGCCGCGCTCTACCCGCTTCGAAAATAGGCAACGCTGCTGCTAAAGGTTTTTTGTCCGGCAGCATCAACGCTCGTCGTCCTCCCGAGTTCCCTATAAATAGTCGCCGAGACACGCGTGAGATCCACGAAGTGCTCTCTCGAGTTAAAAAAAAAAGGAAAATCTTAATTCCATCAGCTTCTTCCATCCGCTTGTCTCGTCGCGCGTCCGCCGGGTTCTTCGGTTGGCCAGACCGTTGCCCCGTCCGGCACCGCGTCCGACCAGCACTGGCAGCGACTAATGCAGTTGCTTCATTTGCCGACCGAGACATCTCCAACATCTGCGATCTCAACTCCCTCCCCCTGCGCATCCGACTAGATCTACTTTGGCTTAAATGCATCTTATTCCGGTGTTTTCCTATTCGCACCGGCTCGCTGCGGAGTACCGTCCGCTTCGTCCGCGGACCGGCCTGTTTCGACGCCGGAGTCGCGCGATTGCGGACAACTGACTCATCCCACGGCGGACGTTAAATGGGAGCGTGCGGCGCGTTTATGCTGATCGCACACACCGGCAAGGTCTTTCCTACTCTCGGGCGAGTGAATTGTGCCTATAGTACTGTTATTATTATTTATTTAAAACAATACTCCATGACAAAGTTTCCCGAGAGTCAGCACCAATTGCTAAGAGATACGTAGACAATGAGGCAAATGCAAAAATTGCGGCAATCAAGCGGAATAAATAAAATGCTGAAATAAAAAAAATTGAAAAGAGCCAGAAAAAAAGAAATTAACGCATTTAGAGTTAATGAGTCGCTTCAGCTTCTTCGGCGGTCGAACAACGATGACAATAGCCACGAAACGTTTACAGCGTAGAGACACAACGGCAAGTGCCACAGGCAGCGAGTTCCAAAAAAAAAAATGCAAAAGTTACGGACTCGAGCGGAATAAATAAAACGCTAAAATAAAAAAAAAATAAAGCTAAAAAAGTAATTAACGCATTTAGAGTTAATGAGTCGCTTCAGTTTCCTCAGCCGCCGAACAACGATGACAAAAGCCGCACAAGGTTTACAAGGCACAACGGTAAGTGCCAGAGGCAGCAAGTTCCAGGAAAAAATGCAAACGTTACGGGAATCGAGCGGAATAAATAAAATGCTGAAATTAAAAAATTAAAAGGGCTAGAAAAAAACTAAAAATTGACGCATTAAGAGTTAATGAGTCGCTTCAGCCGTCTCGACCGTCGAACAACGATGACAAAAGCCGCGTAAGGTTTACAGCTTACACCGTAAAATAAGTACCAACGTTTCTTGCCCACAAACGTCCACAATTCTTTTCATGTTAATTTTACAAAAAATTCTTGTCCATCTTACAACAATGTCTCTCAATTTTACAAATATTTTTTGTGAAACTAACAACAAAATAATTGTGGACGTTTGTGGACAAAGATTTGTTAAATGTGCAAATATTTTTTACTGTGTAGAGGCACAATTGGTAAGTGCCACAGGCAGCCGAAAAATGCGAACCCGTGACCGCCAACGACCTTTCAAACGGTTCCGAAGGGACGCAAAGCGACCGAGCGGGCTTTTCGTGGAATCGGCGTGAGAAAAGTAGTCTGATCGGAGCGGGAACTTCACTACTGTGCGCTCCGCGTCTCTCGACTCGACACACCGGAAGGACCCGCGCGTGACCTCGACATACTTGCGTTGTTTCGCACAACACTCCGCTATACGTGTTCGCCGTTGTGCGCATGCGCGGCGAAGGTACGGCCCGATCTCGGTCCCGCGCAGGAACGAGAGCAAAATTGCACGGGCGGCTTATTCGACAATTAACGCGGAGGACAATTCGTACCGACGATGAGAGCGAGACGGCTAGAGAGACGTAGATTTTAGTAGAAGATGCGAGAACCGGTCAGACGCGACGGCGAGACACGAGAGCAGTCGCGCACGCTCGCGCCGGTGCAGGAGAGCACTCGGCTGCTCTCGCCGCGCGCCTGACCGAGCTAAGCCGTGACTACTGGGGGAGACTTCGGGCCTTGACACACTTACGTCCCGCATCGCACGCTATTAAATATATATTTATAGATCAACCAGTTCCTTCAAGGACTCGCGAACCCTTTCGCGATCGCGCGGGATTCTCCTGTAATCGATACGCCACGTCCATCCCCACTCCGTACACGCTTCCCGATTCATAGAAATTAATCCACTCGATGCCTATCGATTATTCTGGGAAAGTCGCTCAGGCATGTTTTTTTTATCTATATATATTAGAAATTTAATCGGACATGTATTGTTTACCTACGGATTCTCCTGTAATCGATACGCGACGATTGATCTAAATTTTTTTACTCGACTCGAATCGCTAATTCTGGGAAAATCGCTCAGGCATGCTTTTCTTTTTATTATCTATAGATATTAGGAATTGAATTGGACATGTATTGGTCACGTACGGATGTGCGTACGGATTCTCCTATAATCGATAGGCCACGTCGGTTCTCGCTCCGCACCCAGAAAAATAATTTATTTGACGGACGCCCTGCAAATAAATATCTATTTGGTTTAAATAAATACTTATTTACACCAAATACATATTTGTTTGCGGGGCGCCCCTCAAATAAATCAGTAGTAGTAGCGAATTTATTGATAGTGCATAACATGGGACAGTTTTTGGTAAATAACAGACTTAGATTACATATAGGCTGCAAATTGGCCATCGATCGAAGTACTTCAGCCACGGTTCTTCATCTTTTTACAATAATTCTTTTTTTTTTGTAATTATTATTTTAAGTATTGGTACTTAAAATTAAAAAAGTCGCTCAAATAAATTATTTTTCTGAGTGCGTCAACGCTTGCCGATTGATCTAAATTGATCTATTCGACTCGGATCGATTATTCAAGGAAAAATTGTTCAGGAATATTTTTTTATTTTTTATAATATATATATATATTATACTGTATATATTATACATTTAATTGGACTCGTGTCGGGTACGCACGGATGTGCAGTTCATGGAAAAAGATAGATGGAATGTGCGGAAGACACATTCCGGGATAGCGTGTCAGGGGATGGAATCGGGAAGGTCGCTCGGCCGAACGGAAAACAGGACGAGGAGAGCCTTCGCAACACTTCCGTGTAATTACCCGCGGCTTCCGCCTTCGCCGGTTTGCAGGCTCTCCTCGACAGTGCGGCACACGTACTGCGGCCTTAGAAACTTCATCAAGGCCTGTCCCGCCGCTGTGCGACTCTCGGTTCGAAGGCTCGATCGAAATTACGACGTATGGGCGGGACACGGCTCTCTCGGCTGCCCGCTGGCCGCGAAGAATTCAGCTCGAGGACAAGCCGGGTGTAAACCCGTCGACTGTTTTCTCCTCCGATCTGCATCCTGGCGCACCGGGGATCGTTCGAATAATTTTCCCATCCACTACAATATAAACGACAACGAGAGTGCACCGGCCGTGGCTTTGAGGCTCTCCCTCGATCCGTGAATTACAATTGGTCTATTAAATCTATTTAATCCGGCGCGCAACTCGTGTACTCCATTATAGATTTTTATTTATTTATTTATTTATTTATTCATTTATTTATTTATTTATTTGGTATATAGACGGGCAAGGCTCATTTACAAATTAAAGGGAGAAACCCGACGGTCAAATAATCATTTGCCGATGAAGAGAGTCGCTTTAAAAAATGCAAACATTTTATAGATAGATAGATAGATAGATCAGTTTATTGTGTCCTGGGATAAATCCCTTAGGAACCGAGCATTACAGGTAGGCTTACATAAAGTAAAGAAGTGAGTACAGAAAGCATAGGATAGAATAGAACAGAATAGTTTACAATTTAATCAGATGCACATATAAGGGTAGTAATAATAATAACGAAGCAGAAATAAAAGAAAGAGCACTGAAAGATTAAGAACGCTTAATAATTAATTAAAGTATGTTCGCTACTTTACAAAACAAATTGACAAATTATTTTTCGAAGAAGAAAAGAAGAAAAACGATCGTTGGCGTGCACCGACCGTGACTTCGAGGCTCCAGCTTGATCCGTGAATTAAAATAGATCGATTAAATATATTTAATCCGGCTCGCAGCTCGCGTACTCTATTATCGATTTATTTATTTATTTTATTCATTTGGTATATAGATGGGGAATGCCCATTTACAGACCGAACGGGAAAAACCCGACGGCCAGACATTCATTTTCCGATGAATAGAGTCGTTTTTAAAAATGCGAAAATGTTATTTTACAAAATAAAATTACAAGTTATCTTTCGAAGAAGAAGAAAAAAGGATCGTTGGAATAATTTTCCCATCCACTACAATATGAACGGCAATTAGAGTGCACCGGCCATAGCTTCGAGGCTCCACCTCGATCGTCGATTTAAAATAGATCCATTAAATCTATTTAAGGTAGTCGTTGCGAATAGTGTTCACTTCGCAAAAGTTTCAAAGAAATGAGAGAGAATTGCAAGCTCTTCTCGATGGTATAAAAATCTGAAAAAAATCAACCGTATCAACAGTACTGAAAAGATTAATTTTGCATAATAATATTTTCAAAATGTTATTAACAAATTGATGAAAAATAAAGTTTTTCAACAAATCTCCCGGAAACCTAACTTCTTTTAGTGAAAATTATTTGTTCATTTTTCGGAATATGTATGAATTTTTTCAGATTTTAAAATTCACTTTCAATTTTATGACTTTCTACACATGTTTCATATAAAAAACAAAAAATTCAAGTGGATTTGAAAATCTGAAAAAATTCATACGTATTCAGAAAAGTGAACGAATCATTTTTGTAAAAAAAAAGTGTCTGTTTCCGAGAGATTTTTTAACAATTTCATTTTTCATTAATTTTAATAACATTTTGGAATTATTATTATGCAAAATTAATTTTTTCAGCACCTTTAATACGCTTGATTTTTTTCAGATTATTATACCATCCAGAAGTGTTTGCAATTCCCTCTCATTTCTGTGAGACTTATGCGATGTGAACACTATTCGCAAGGACTACCTTAGTCCGGCTTGCAGCTCGCGTACTATATTACCGTCTCATTAAAAAAAAAATCCTCGTTATTAATTGAGACATTTTTGTGTTATTGTTTCTCAGCTGTTCGAGCGGACAGGATGCGCGGTGGAAGAAACAAATTCGGCCCGATGTACAAGAGGGACCGGGCGAGGAAGCTCCAGCTTCTTCGGCAACGGCAACTGGCGCTCCAGACGATACGAGGAAGCCTCGGCGATCCGTCGAGTTATTCGTCGTCGGTGACGCCCTTCCTCCACATAAAGCAGGAGATCCAGATACCTCAGGTTTCGAGTCTCACCTCGTCGCCGGACTCGAGTCCGTCTCCGGCTGCGGTGGCGGCTGGCCTCGTCACGACGCAACCGGGGAGCGGCGGCAGCGGCGGCTCCAGCGGCGGTGGTGCCGGACAGCATCAGCTCATCGCCCCGTCGTCCCAGCCCGCGATAACCGGCGGCAATCACCTCTACAATCCGAATCCAAGTTTGGACGGTAAACTATGGGCGGCGAACTCCACTACCTCCAGTCCCAAGGCCTTCAACTTTGGCGAACAGTCCAGCCAGGGTGGACACGCGGCGAGCGGGGCACCGGCGCCCTCGACCGCCACCCTCAAAACTAGTCCGATGATCAGAGACTTTGTCCAATCCGTGGACGATCGCGAGTGGCAGTCGTCGCTCTTCGGTTTACTGCAGAATCAAACGTACAATCAGTGTGAAGTGGACTTGTTCGAACTAATGTGCAAAGTGCTTGACCAGAATCTCTTCTCGCAGGTCGATTGGGCGAGGAACTCTGTTTTCTTTAAGGATCTCAAGGTTCGTCACATTTTTTTTTGCCCTTCGTCAACCGCTCTGCACCACACCCAGAAAAACCATTTATTTGACCGGTGCATCGAAAATAAATGTTAATACATAAACATTTATTTTTATATTAAAATAGATATTGATTTAAACGAAATAAATATTTATTTGCGGGTGCCCGTCAAATAAATTATTTTTCTAGGTTGACCGGCAGCTAGCGACGTTAGTTTTTCCTCTTTTTCGTGGAAGTTGCTCTGGTAAATGCGTAGAAAAAAATAACGAGAAAACGAGATCATGAATATTTTTCCATCGCTATTTTGTCCTCCTCGAGGAATGAGCCTTTTGCCTCGTCGACTTGCCCACTGTCGGGCGGCTCTGACAACCGCTGTGTGTTGCTGCTGGTAGAGCTCGGGCAGGGATGTGAGGTAACCCAGCGGCAACAGCGGCGGCTGCGTTGCACAATCTCTGAATGATTTCAAGCATCGCCTCATATCTGGGTCACAACAAGATACGTTTCTAGGTTACTGTAGCCGGCCCAATGTGGGGAGCCGCCAGGGGTGAGGGGGGGAGGGCCCACGGTATAATTCGCAATCGTTTCTCGTCGAATACTTACGGTGCGGCTTGTAATCGAAAATTTATACATCATTTCCCTACCGCGTCTCGTTCGTACCTGATCGATCAATTACAAAATTGGCTTGCTGAGGTGACACTCCAGCACGGTAAAAAAAAAATCGTATCAAATTTAATGTACTGGCGATGAAAGTTTTTATGCATAAACTGGTGTATTAAATTTCATGTACAATTGCGATGAAAAATTAACGTACATTAAACATTTTAGAAGTACTTTACTTTTAATCATTTACTTTCATTCTATTATAAAAGGACTTCAAATCCAATAATTTACATTAATTCCACTGTAAAAGTCCATTAACTTTTCACCGCAATTTTACATTAAGTTTAATGTGTTTCCGCTTAAAAACTTCCATTCCGGTGCATTAAATTTACGATTTTTATACTGCAAAGGCTTATACTGCAAAACGTATTCCTCGTACAACGAATCTCACGAACTAATTGCTTAAAAAACTTTTTCAGGTTGACGACCAAATGAAGCTGCTGCAACACTCGTGGTCGGATATGCTGGTGCTCGACCATCTTCATCAGAGGTTACACAACAATTTGCCCGACGAAACGACACTTCACAACGGCCAAAAGTTTGATCTCCTCTGTCTCGGCCTACTCGGTGTACCTTCCCTGGCGGATCTCTTTAACGATCTGTCCACGAAACTCCAGGAGTTGAAGTTCGACCTCTCCGATTACATCTGCATAAAATTTCTAATGCTGCTCAACCACGGTTAGTAAAAAATGTACATTGTTTTTATTTACACTGTAAAAAAAATTCTTATGAAATTTAATGTTCTGGCACTGAACATTTTTATGCATAAACTGCTATCTTAAATTTCATGTACAATTGCGATGAAAAATAAACGCACAGTATACTAAAAACTTTCCAAATATTTTACATAAAATAATATACTTTAATTGCGTCGGAAAAGTTAATTAATTTTTCATCACAACTGCAGCGTTAAATTTAATATACCAGTTTTTGCATAAAAACTTCCAGTCCGGTAAATTAAATTTACAATTTTTTTACAGTGTAGCAGTAAAAATGGCAAAATAAAACCCTATCCGTATCTGTAAAATAAAACTAATTTCGTGTCGTTCGATGATCGCAGATGTCCGTGGTCTAGTAAACAAGAAGCACGTTCAGGAGGGTCACGAGCAAGTACAACAGGCACTTCTGGATTACACCCTGACTTGTTATCCACCGATACCGGTAAGTTGATCGATCGTGATGCATCATCGTCACGACGAGAAACCGTCGGCAGTTCGGGACTCGCTGTCCTACTGCGGCATAACGCACACTCATCCCTATGATCAACCTTCGCATACTCAAGTTACGTCGCAAGACTGGGAGAGGCTGTGTGATGGTATAGCGCGTGTCATAACAGTTTATGGGCTCGACGATAATCTAGGATACACAATCGTCCGGCACAAGTTCGCTAATACGAACAATCGGTTATTCTCTTCTGCCGCAGGATAAATTCAACAAGCTGTTAGCAGTATTACCGGAGATTCACGTTGTGGCGAGCAGAGGCGAGGATCATCTTTATCAGAAGCACTGCAACGGCGGTGCCCCGACGCAGACCCTTCTCATGGAGATGCTACACGCCAAGAGGAAATGAAACGACGGAACTGTAAAGTTTATTCGTAGCCGCGCGGCAACAAACTCGTCGCTCTGTGGCCACGGCTACACCGGGATCGATTGGATGGCGCACGGTCCGAATAAATTCGACAGTGCGAGTGTTGAGTTGGGGCGGCTTGTGAGCTGCGGCGAATCGTGAAGCTGACCGAGGGAATCGGTCGTTGGATCAGGAACAAGAAACTCCCGGTGTAGTCGTAGTCTTTACTCTTTAAGTCCCGGTAGTAACGCCCCGAAAGAAAAATAAAAAATAAAAGAAGAAAACGAACTCGTACCTCAAAAGTACCTAATGAGAGCAAGAGCCGCTTAGGTAATCGGACCAAGTTGAACGCGCAGCGGGGCTCTCAACTCTCTTCACCCACACAGAAAAAGTACACGAAACTGGAAATTGAAATGAAAAGAAAAAATATGGACACTCTTTTTCTCCGATTGGTTCGCGAAATATCTATGCAATGAAAACAAATCAAGTATAGAAACGTACATGCATTACATCTATACATAGTATATGTATAATGAAAGAGAGAGAGAAAAAACAGAAGTGTATCTAAATATTAAAAAAAAAACATAACGACATATATTTTCTATATTCGATGTTGAAGTTTTAGAGATGTATCCACGGGTGAATAATGCAACGCGCGTAATGCCTCGAGCGGGCCTATCGCGGCGTAGCTAAAACACACAAAGCGCAGGGAAAACAGTAAGCGAGATGCCTTGAAAACAGTACAAAGGGTGGTTTAAAACAGACATACAAACAAAACAAAAATAAATAAAAAAAAATATTGGTCAAAGGGCAGGCAACTTTTGTCTAAATAAGTAAAGCTATTTTTCTAATAAATAGAGGCGATTATTTTTAAGCATACCACTGAAGCCTTGCTCTCACTGAAATCAAATATTCTGGATAACGGGAGTTGTTTTAATGCGAAACGAAGAAGCAAAGAGATCCGAGCTCCATGGGCCATTTGTGCTACTTGCAAGGGATTCAATGGGCATACTTGAGTGACAGTGAAAATTGCATGTGATGGCGAAAGAACGCGATCGCGCCAGGGTCTTTCGTATGTTCGATGATCGAACGTTTGCAGATGAAAGATTCCAAGCCCGAACGCTAGTCGGAACGGCCACCTGGGCATCCTTAGAACTTCCTACGAAAAACAAAACAAATCTGCATTTTTCTCACACTTGCACAACAAGCAGGGCTACTATTATTGTAAATACTAGTTAACACATTCCAATTTACGTTGTATAGATTACAGAGGATGAAAAAAAAAAAGAAAAAACATGTTAAATATGTAATTATGATATTTTGTGTATAGTTTAATGAAATAAATATATTTCTGTTGCTTACTGAAAGAGAAAAAAAAATCATTAGCTACTTAATGTCTTGACTAATTTTTAGAGAATCTTATTCAATGTATTTCTCTTTATTGTTTACAATCTTTTTTTTCTTTTCAAAATAGGTGGCGGACAAAAAAAATCACGAAAATAACCACGAATTGCTAACATATTTTACTACTGTATATTGTACCATAATGAAAACTTATGTTTAAGAAAGAAATAAAAGAATCATTGGAGCAAGGTTTATGTGGTCCTATATTATCTAGCTACTACTATATTATTATTAGCCACTTAAGCTTCGAGTAAATATAGGAAAGAAGATAAATCATTGTCTTATTGCAGTTGTTAAAATATAGTATACGAGATATATTTACTGAATGTTAAGGTAGCAAAGGAGGATAAAGAGAAATTATAGTTATTTTTCACTAATAGATTTATTGTTTAGTCGTTAGTCGGGCAAATTCTTTCTCAGTGCTGTGAAGGTTGTTGAGAACATCGACGCCTGTGTGGTACCTAAGCCATCGATTTTATTGTATGCGCTAGAAATGACAATTTAACGGGTCTCAAAGAATTTTGACGACGGGCAACGACGATCCTCCGCTCTCTGTGTCTCCCTCTGTCGAAAAAAACTGTCATTTGCGAGGTCCAGTTAACGTTACAACGAGTTTCGTGCGCGCAACGGGAATGTACCTGAATGTCTTGCGATTTGATGAAACAAAAAGCTCCTCTAAAATTGCGTCTACGATAACTATAATTATTTTTTAAAAATTAGCTCGAGCAATGTTAATTAAGCGTGTAAATTTTTCAGGATTAATCACACACTATGATATACTTGGGAACAATTTTTCCCAAGAGCGAGGATCCTCGTGCGCCTTGTAGATTCGCAAAAACAAAAACGAAGCAAAAAATGAACGAGATCGAATAACGTCGATGACGTGTTTCCAAATTCTCAAATCGTCCAGTTAATCGACATTCTCCCATCGTGCTCCCCCAGAATGCCAATTCTCGCGAAGGGCAGAACACCCCTCCCGCTGACTATTTTTGTGACTCTGACACGAATGACTACCTCCATTTATAAGTGTATTAAGTTTTTATACTTTTACATCTTTATTAAACCGCATACCTCAGAGAAGATACCCAGATAGCAACTCGTTCGGAGTCGATGGATTATCGATAGTTACCCGCATTCGTGTAGCCGTTTCATTGAAGCTTTGCTTCCGGGGGTGGGGGGAGTAATCGTTTTGCTGTTTGGGTAAAAATATTAGTTAAACGATAAGACATATTTTTTTAATTTATTGTAACCACATCCTTGCTTCTTCGAGAAAGGGCCGCTGTCGTAGGAACGTGGCCGGTATGATAATTTTGGAACCACCGCAATCGTCCTTAATGCCCGCTTCTGTATTTCCACAAACTCGAAAAAAAACGCAATACGGAGAATCTCGCGCCCCGAGAACGATAATCGAAGCCTATCATGTCTCTCTCTACGCGTCCATCCTGTTTAATCGTCCGATCGACTCCGTTTACGAAATTGTTCATCTACAAATTGTAAACAAATAGCGAGTACAAGAATATCTACGGTGTTTTATTGTACATTGTGTGAAATATTTGATGTACAGTTACCAATTATAATTGGCGAAATGCTCTAATTTAACTAAAAAAAACAAAAAAACTATCGATGTGATTACTAAGATCCAATCCAACGTTACTTATCGATGATAAAAAAAAAAAGAAAAATAACGAAAGACATAGAGAATAAAGAATGTCTAAATTTCGTTCGCTTTATCTTTTTCAGCAAAGCAGGAAGTGGAGTTTGACGATTTCTCGTCGCTGTCGTCGAGAGCCTGGCTATTGTAAATTATGTAGAAAACAAATACTCGTCATTGATTGTAAATATATCTTTATTATTAACATACAAGGAGGGCGTGTATGACGCGCCGCTGTGCTTTCGTCTATACTACAATCTTCGAAGCGTTATTGTTTATCATTCTCTCGATATTACCAAATACGTACAAACTATGGATGCTTATGAAAGGCTTAAAAAATATACACGTGATGGTGTACAAAAACTCTTCCCCCGGCGCGACTCGGATAATGCAACATTCTCTCGTATCGTTCGAGCCGCGTCATCGAGCAGTTTCGACATTTCGAGTATTCTTCGTCGTGAAATTGTGACATATCCTTATCTACGTTGGTACACCAGTTCGTTCGAGAAACCGCCTCTGCGTTTATTGACTAAAATAATCGCTGCACGGATATAGTTGCGTCTCCCGACCCACTAGTGCGGATCGGTCTTCAGGTACTCGCCGTACGATTTCTCGTCCATCAGACTCTTTATCTCTTCCTGATTCTCCAGTTCGACTTTGAACAACCAGCCTTCGTCGTAACACGACGAATTCACGAGACCGGGCTTGCTGACTACCGCCTCGTTCGCCTCGACGACTTTGCCAGTCACTGGACTTATTATTTCGGATGCCGCTTTTACCGACTCCAGAGCTCCGCATTCGTCTGCGAAATCGATAATTTTTAAAAAATAATATAACAAAAAACGTTGAAACAATCGTAAAGCAGTTTATAGATGAGCCGCCGTAAAACTCACCGTCTTTCTGTATCGTAGATCCGACGTCTGGTAGTTGGGCGAAGACCACATCGCCCAGGGCTTCCTGAGCGTAATCCGAGATTCCTACGGTGCCAATTTTTCCTTTCACCTCGACCCATTCGTGTTTGTCCGTGTACCACCTCTCTGCGAGCGACGTTTTACAAAATTTTATTGGATTTTAAATCATCGCTAATCCGTGAAAATCAAACTTACCTGCTGCTCTAGCGGCATCTGTCGTACCGACCGACCGAACATGGAAAATCGAGGATCTCGCTGGACCGGCACCGGCAGCGAGGATCTTCGAACCGTGCGTTCCAGCGATCGTCCTCAACGTGGTCCTCACCACTTGCCTCACCAGTTGCGTCATTCTAGAACGACAAACTAAAGGAAAAACAGCGGACTCCTAGAGATCGCGTGTCGCTAGCCCTCCTTCGTGACTGCGGATCTCGCGTTATTTCCGTAACAGACGAAGCGCGTGGTACGCACGCAACGCCGTGAGCCAAACGAATGATGTTAAGTTCACGAGCGACCGCGGCGGCCAGTCCCCGGATTTCGCGCCGCGCGCGGCCTGTCGTCATCGACCCCTCTTATCGTACGAACAATCGATAAGCGCACCAAACTCAAAGCTTCCAGCTTTCTTGGCTCGTCGATTTTTTTTTTTTTTTTTCTACCAAATCATTTATGTTTTCAGTTCGGCGCTACAAACTTTTTGCATTCTGCGGTCGAGTGTGCAAGGAACAGTTTAACAATCTTTGGAATTCGGTAGAAATAATTTTCTTTTTTTTTCCCCTTAAACCCGATATCTAAAAGCATGCGTGAAGGATACATTGAGGCCACAGCCTCTGGCGATCACGTGAGGTCGATAAGTCAAAGCAGATAACACGTAATTCGTCTTATCGACATTGTTAAAACTCTCCGTTGACCCTCGAGCCCGGGACGGAGTTTACGAACGATAAAAGCGAGACCCGAGAGAAACATGCGTATCGACCCTAGAAACGACGAACGCCGAGGCTGTGCCCTTCGCGCGGTTGATTGCTGCTGGCGTCGACACTATCGAGAGAAGCGACGCCAAGTATTTAAAAAATATATATTTAGGTGAAGCCCAACCAAGTAGTTATACTCGAGAACACCGGAAGTCGAAACTTTGATTTCATTACACTCTCGGCTACCGTCCTCTTTACGTATCACAAAGTTTTATTCAATGATAGTTCACAGCGGCTCATTGATGTTGTTGCCGCGATGCGCGATACACGATCGGCGAACAATTCATGACGTGCAATATTTTCATACTGCGAGTCGATGTTATCCAAATAATACTGTAGAAGAACAAACGCGAACAATTTATTAATCGTGTTACGAATTATTTAATAAATCATAGTCCGATCGTGTACGATCTTCCATTTGGATTGTGGATGGCCGCGAGTGATGGCTTGCTCACGCACCACTCGTACCAAACTTTCTTCGTATTGCATCTTCTCCAGAAGTGCACGACGAGCTCGTCGCCGGCTTTCAGATGCATTGGTTCCTAGTTGCAGAAAAAAAAAAAAAAAAAAAACATTTGTTTTGCCGACGAACGAAGATTTTCAAGATGACAAGACATTGGTAATAGTCAAACCTTGATAGGAAAGAATATCGGGAACCAGCTGAACATTCCCGGACTGTGAGTGCTCGGCTCTATGCTCAGTTGAACGTCTTCGAAAAGGACGGCGTCGAAGTAACCGGAGAACCCGTGCAGCACAGCGTTTTGCGTGACGTTGAACTTTTTCACCGCATATCTGGAGTTATCAATATGTTCGTCTAAAAAAAAAAGAAACAAAAAAAACCAGAGGTCAGATCCGCTCGTACGAAAGGAATGTGCTGTCCGTTGCAGGAAATGTGCATCCGTACCTTTATTCGGATGTTTGAAGGTGAACAGGGGTTCCGGTTGCGCTATGACGTATTTGTTTTGCAGATGAACGACATACGGTGTCTCGAAATGGGCAAGAGGATTCTTGTCTTTGTCTCTGCATTGTCTCACCTCGTTGTAGAGCTTCGACGATTGAACGGGACTTATGTAAGATGTGTACGAGCTCGGTATGCTCACACCGTCGTCTGTAGATAAACATTTGAGTTAGTGAGAGTTATCGAAAGTCGAGAGAGATTATTCAGAGAGAGCATTATTATTCGTTACCTTTCAAAAAACGTTGAACGCCGTCCAGGCACTCCGGAGACAATTCGTTGTCTCCGAACGACCCCAGCAATTCCGAGACTAATATATCGGCTTTTTCAGGCGCCTGCCATTCTCTCATGTCGCAAGACACGACCGTTACCTTGTCCGCCCACATCTCTTCTTTGAGAGCCTGAAGACTGAACGCGGAAAGACGATTAAGAATTTAATCGTCTCGCTGAAGTTTCGTCACCAGCGAATTTTATTTATACTCACGTAAGAATGGCGTTCGGATTTTTCTCAACAGCGTAAACCTTTACTTCTTTCTTTGCCAATTGCGACGCATTAAAAGCGGCGCGAACGAGAGGTCCTCTTCCAGCTCCGACGATCATCACGATTCTGCGAAAATTAATCGTTTCCTCAATTCCCCTGCGATTTATGGATACGAGACCGTGCGCTCTCGATCATTTGCTGCTTACATTGGACGGTCCTTGACTTCTTGTCTTTTGCTGATCAACGAAATGGCTCTGTGAATGGCATTCTGATACTCCGAGTACTTGACCGGATCTTTTTCGAACACCTCGTACGTCTGAGACTCGAGATTGTCCATCAGGGGCTGCAGGGGACACTGCAGATAATCTTCGTATCCTCGGGCGAACATCTCGACGATTCCGTTGCTGTGACAACCCTGGAATAAATCCCACGAGTTTCTTACTATCACCTATTTCTATAGTAAAATTTATTTTTATTTATAAATTTATTTTTATTTTTATAGTAAGACTTATGGGTGTTTATATTGGCATTACGCGTGCTATCTGACGTCTTTACAGGCGAACAATTTGATTGGATTACCTTCCACAGATAGTCCAGATAGTGGTGATAATAGATCATGCTCTGATAGCGATTCGCGCCCGTCAATATGAACTGTATCTCGAAGGAGCAGAATTTTTTCAACAGATTCTGATGAGCCTTGCTCAACACCGGATAACCCTTCCTGTTGGTCATGAATATCGTTGTTGGTAAAATCAAGCACTTCACCGGCTCACCGAGCCATCGTTCCAATTCGTCCGATTCCGGTAGATCGTGACTGATCACCAAGGCGACACCCAATTTCCTGTCGTAGTCGCACAGCGATCTGAAAGAGTTCCACCATTCCCAAGGACTCTCGAGGTCCGCATCCTCCACGCCTCTGTAGAAGAGCGCCCGTTTAGCGGGATTCTCCATCGGCACTTGTACCCAGACCTATAACGAGCACTAGATTCAGTTCTGGACATTCTTAAGAATTTTCTGCAGAACTTATTCTGTGGGTGTATCACATTATTATGTTGTGGTCATTAGCCTGTCTATTACCATCATTCATTTTTATTATCTCTTTTTTCACTCGAAATTCGAATTTTCAGAAATTTACTGGAAATACGTCACTTTCGGTTGAAAAATGAGATTTTGAAAAGGCATTCAAGTGTCATATTTCCGGTCGAAAAATTAGTATCTTCATTGAACCAGGAACCCACTGGATTCTCAAATATATGGATAAACAATTTAAAAACATATATATATATGATAAATAAATAAATATTGAATCATCTGACTCACCTGACTTACCTGAAACATAGAGTTGCTCATTTTGTCGTTCATGATTCTAGCTAGATTAGCATTTTCATCTATGCCACTGTTCAGCTTGAAAGTGACGGCAGGTAAACCCAGATGAGATGCGAGCGCCAACTCCTGATAGAGAGTATGCTCACTGTTCGCCTTGACGATTGGATATTTGGAATCAACGTCTATATATGGCGATAGTTTCCCGATCACTAGATTGTTCCAGTCTGCAGATAAAATAGCAATGTGTTCAGATTAAATTCAAAACCTATCCCAAAAATTGAATTCATCAATAAACACGAGAACGACCGTGACATCGACTATACCTGAGCTGCAGAGAATCATATCTGGTCGGGTAAAAGGACCCGGACGATTCTTGGCTGGTCCAGATACAAACTCTCTTTTGAACAGCGGATGTACCAACGGCACACATATAAATTCGAATCTGCAAGGGACATAAAATTAGAGAAATGTTCCTGAGATTAAAGCTGAATTGTGAAATGTTTGTAGTTACTTTGCAGAGTCTGCGGCGTACAGGCAGTTATTTAAATCAGGTACAGCACTGAAGTCCAGCCCGCAGGAAACGGGTCTTCTCGTCGCCATGGTGGTGCACGAATTTCTGTTTGTATTTTCTCGAAAAACAGTCTGCAAGGGCCAAAAAATTCAAGGACAGGTTAAAGTGTAACGGACACGGACATCGGCAAGCCGGTAACAAAAAGTACTACGAGTACGAAACCATGACGATAACTCTGCTTACCCGCGCAGTGTGTTCCGCCCGTAAGAAAACAGTACAACCGATTCGATTTCTTTAGTCGAGCCGGTGCGCTTTCTTCCCGATTAGAAATTTAATTGTACGTTGCGCATACAAGATTATAAATCTCGCACGTGCGTAATATTTTGATAGAGTAGCGATCCGTGTTTCACGCCAAATCATAGAACGCCAGATGGCGCGTTCGAGCGTACATTAACGGTGCGTTTAGAGATCCGAACGGCTTGCCGTCACTTGTCCAAAATCTCATAATCCCGAATGCTCCAAACGCCCGAAATCCATTTAACCGATGTAGCGTTTGCCCGAAGTTTTAATCTACCGAAGGACTAGAACACCGAATGTTCGTTCGTCCGAACAATCAAAATCCCGAATTATTATTTTGCCGACGCCCCATAATCCCGACGGATTAATATACCGAAACATCGAATGCCCGAAATCCATTCGCCCGACGACTCATTTGCCCGAAAATCTGTTTTACCAGCGTAGAGCTCTTGGTTATCGACGTACGCTACATAGACGGATGATAAATTGGCATCCTACAATACAAACCTATAGTCGCCTCGCCAAGAGATCATTCAAATCTTGCACTGACAACGAGTTACTTTACACATATCGTATCATCTTAGGAATACGGTCATGATATCAATCGTCCAATCGTTCAAAATAAAAACGGTGTATGGCTTATGCACAAATATAGTAATTTATCGCGAGGACGTATCGTATACGTACCCCTATAGATAAAACACCGCGGTGTTACCAATGGTACGATAAAACGGTGACGGTAGCAATGGTCCGATGCCCGCCCCACGGCATTTGTGCATAAGCCGTACGCCGTTTTTATTTTGAACGATTAAACGATTGATATCATGACCGTATTCCTAAGATGATACGATATGTGTAAAGTAACTTGTTGTCAGTGCAAGGTTTGGATGATCTCTTGTCGAGGCGACTATAGATTTGTATTGTAGGATGCCAATTTATCATCCGCCTACGTAGCGTACGTCGATAACCAAGAGCTCTACGCTGGTAAAACAGATTTTCGGGCAAATGAGTCGTCGGGCGAATGGATTTCGGGCAATTGATGTTTCGGTATATTAATCCGTCGGGATTATGGGGCGTCGGCAAAATAATAATTCGGGATTTTGATCGTTCGGCCGAATGAACATTCGGTATTCTAGTCCTTCGGTAGATTAAAACTTCGGGCAAACGCTACATCGGTTAAATGGATTTCAGGCATTTGGAGCGTTCGGGATTATGAGATTTTGGACAAGTGACGGCAAGCCATCCGAACTGCAACGCTCTGTACGCAGCTTTTCAGAGACATAAAGTTATAGCGCTCTATCAAGAAATCATACACATATGGAGTCTCGGCGCTGTGGCGCTACGTAAAGTAGATATCAGGCTTGGGATCAGGCGGGACTAATATATTTTAGGCAGGCATTCCGATCGTCTTCTCAATTGTCAAATGAACATTCGTCGAGGCTGTCCTATCAATTGCTTTGGGTTTCGATCTCCGTACATGCTTCGGCAGTCAATGATCCGTAATGTGTTCCGAGACGGCTTATCCCACAGTTATTAATCGATTGTTCGGATAATGTGCGAGATCATCGGGATATATCGTCGTAGGAGAATAATAATAATCCGTGCGCATCCGCCCGAACGTCATTTTAAGGTGAGGTTATGAGGGGGATGACGGCACACAAGGTCCACTGAACCGGATGCACGGAAATGTCATCAACCGTCATTCGAGTTTCCTGCTCAGACGGTTCTTCGTGGGTGGTGTTTGCTGATATTATAGATAAATGTCACTGCACCAGTGTGGATTAGGCGACAGAATGATGACTCACGAGTCAACGAGACTGCGGTAAAATTTTGCCAGGACTCTATTGACAGTCCGCTCTGAAAAAAAAAAAAAAAACAAAAAAACGATACGCGATGTGTTGAGTGGTTACATATCACGACCAGATAAACTGATGAACATAACCTCGGAGGAGCAAGTTTTCGATTAGAAAATGAAGTCGACAGGGGCAAAGGAGAATCGAGGATCCGTCCTCCTGAGTCGCGAAGAGAACGAGACGATTTTCAAGCTCATAGGAAATCGTTGTCAGGTGAGAAGCTACGACTAACAGCAAATATGCCCGACATAATAAATTGAGTCATTCCAGTGCTGACCTACATAGATCACCTACACCCAATATTTTCGTCCAATGAATTTTAATACTGTCAAACTCTATGTAATTGTCCTTTACACCTTGGCCTTTGGCAAATTAGATTTTTTATTCAAACATTTCATCTTTCTCAAATCGTGTGTAGTTATGTACTCCGTTAATCGTATTTACCGTCGGAGCAATATTCCTGATCTGACTCATACTCCATACTCAAAATGGCCTTGACCACGTTAGGATTGCAAACTGATCATTCAATTTTAGAAGCTGAACATGAAATTTTATAAGCTGACCGTTAAATTTTACTGTGCCTGGCTGCCGGCGTCCTACATAGATCGCTTACGCAATATTTTCATGCAATGAATTTTAATACTCGTCAAGCTAAAATCCATATAATTGTTCTTTGCACCTTGGTCTCAAATAGTATAGAATTATGTACGCCATTAATCATTTTTACCGGTGGACCAATACTTCTGATCTGACTCACATACGATACTTGAAATGGTCTTGATCGCTTTAGAATTTCCAGCTGACCATTATATATTACAGTGTTGGACGGCTGGCGTTCCACATAAATAAACTCAGCCAATATTTTCATGCCATGCATTTTACTACTATCAAATTACATACTATTTAAGCGTCCTTCGCACGTCAGCCTTTGGCAAATTTGATTTTTTATTACATTTCATTTTTCTCAAATCGTGTACAGTTATGTATTTCATTAAACGTTTTTACCAGGGTCGCAATGTTTCTGAATCGCAAGCTGACCATTAAATTTTACAGTGCCTGGCTGCCGGCGTGATTCAGTTATACCTGACCGAGCCGCCGTTGCATAGAGAATGGATAAAGAAGTGTACCGGAGTTATCACACTGATAAGAGACAATGCAAGACGCAGCTTCTTCCTCAGACTTTATTGTTTGCAACGACTCGCAATGCTGTGGGAACACGAAGTATACAACTTTATGGAGTACAACGCCCCTTTGTCGTATTTTCATACATTCGAGGGAGAGGAATGCATGACGGCATTCAACTTTGCCGATGAAACAGAGGCATTTGTTCTAAGGTATGTTGCATCAATCTGTTTTACTCGAAACATCGTTTAGAGATTAATAGACAGATGAGAAGTTATTCTGAAACAAAAAAGGTAAAGTTTAACATTTGTATTTTGCATTTCTCCCTCCCAAAGGAATGCACTTCTGGGAAAGCTCAATGCCAATCGGCAACGGCGCCAAGAGAGGAGTTCAAGAATGGAGCAGGAATCGCAAAATCGCGTTGTCACGCTGCCGCGAAAGAGTCCGAGCAGCTCGACGACGTTCGGCTTTACGTCGGCGACGAACGTGAACATGCTGAACGGCTCGCCGTCCAGCATCGGCGTTAATCGCAGTGTCTCGAGCAGCTCGATGTATAAAACAAAAAAGAAGGACAACAAGAAGGACGGCAAGAAGAAACTGACGACTGCCGATATCGGTCAACCTTCGAACTTCAGGTTAGCGTCGATAATCTCGAGACGAGTGATCTCGCGAGACGCGCGTAGATCGGTCAGACAATTTCGATGAGACCCGCGATTTTTTGAATTTTCAGGCATCTCGCACACATGGGATGGAACGCCAATACCAAGGGCCTCGAATTGGACGCTGTCGACTCGCAGCTATCCGAATTTTTCAAGCAAGTCGGAGTCTCGGAACAAGAGCTGAGAAACAAGAGAACGCGAAAGTTTATTTACAACTTCATCGAGGCACACGGAGGACTGAAGGCGATACAGAATGAGATAACCCCAACTGGCAATTCGCAAAGCGGTAACCAGCCTCCTCCTCTGCCGCCGGGACTGGACGCACCCCCGCCGATACCCGCGAGAACCGTGCCGGGCACCGCGAGTCCAGGATCCAATAGCGTAAGACAAATTGTACCGTTCGCCTTGGCGGGGATCGTCGAGCTTGCTCTACAGGATCTTTCCGATTTCAGAATCAACCGAGAACCGCTCGTCCGTTGCCTCCTCTGCGAACGAACGTTCCACCCGCTCCTCCGAGTGCTCCTCCCGTTCATAGATCACTTCCTTCGCGGCCTCCGCCGCCGTCCAACTCGCCCGCGCCACAGTTGCCTCCTCCGCCGCCTCCTCCTCCGCCACCCGCGCGCGGCAGTTCGTCAACGAGTTCGAGCAGTAATAACGTGCCTCCACCCCCGCCGCCGCCTCTTCCAGACTTCAGTATCACCGACACCGGAACTAGCAACGCCGATGCATCGTACAACAATAATGGAGACATATCTGACATTAGACCAAAGCTCATGGAGTCTATCAGGAGTGGAACTACTCTCAAGGTAGGGAGGAGAACAGTACATTACGATATTAGTGCGATAATAGTCATTTACGAAACTAGTGGGATAAAACTTTCTGACGAGTGTGACTTTACAGCACGAGCCGAAGGCGAGTTCTGCAATCACACGAGTTCAGAAAAAGTTTTTCGCACGAGTATCGTACCAAATTTCACCTCACAAGGCGTGCAAATGGCGGTTTTGTGCACGCGAAGCGTGCGGAAAACTGACATTTTCGCACCGAGTGTAATAAAACTTTTTCTGACGAGTGTGCGTTTGCAGCACGCGCCGAAGGCGAGTGTTGCAATCATGAAGAATACGTTTCTCGTAGAAATATCGTACAAAATTTTATTTCACAAGGTGTGAAAATTCACAAGGCACCCTTCGCGTGCGGAAAACCGCGATTTTCCCACCGAGTGATATAAAATTATGTCTGGTACACCGCAACTTATTTACATCTGGCGAGTCTACGATCGTGCCTGACGTATTTTTCTCTGGTTCGACGTACAGAAAGTTAGTCAGCAGGAAGCGAAGCCAGCGCCGGTTGTGGACACGAGAAACGATCTGCTCAATCAAATACGTCAAGGGATCGAGCTGAAGCGCGTCACTACGAAAACGAAACCCAGTGCTGTAGTGGAGCCTCAAGGCTTGGCGGGCGCCCTATCGAGAGCTCTCGCCGAGCGATCGCGCGCCCTTGGCAACGACAGCCAAGACTCGACTAGCGGTACCAGCGAAGACGACGACGAGTGGGACGACTGAGACGGTTTAGTACGTTGAACTTGAGGATATGTGAGATATTCGCGGCCAAACGACAGCTTACAAGTAAAGGATATAAACTTCTTTTAATTAATTTTCTCCGATCTTATTTGATCCGATTAGTTTCTCCTTTTTTTTTTTCTTTCTTGCTGCATCACACAGCAGGATTTGTGCTTTAACTCGATTAATACGCATTCACTTCGAGTACTGTACTGTGGGTTTCCTTTGCTTGTGAGTAAACGGGGGGGCGAACAAGAAGATGTCTACGTAGGGAAAGCGTTGTGAAATAATGTACTAATAATCATGAGTATATTGAAGAAAAAAAAAACGTTGAGCATATGATGAGTAATAAACACTACTTTTTTATGGTAAGAAAAACCGAACTCGATTATTCGTCATTACTTAACATTAATTTCGATATTTCACACGCGATTCTTCAACGCTTCGTGTCGTCGATGATCTAAAAAAAACAATAATATTCACGATTAGGATATACATATTAAAGAGAAAAATATACGCCCAATTCATAGTTCAGACTAAACGACGTAGATATATCTCACGTTATGTATTTATATTCAACATGCGCATACACCCACACTGTATACATTGTATATACTAAAAAAAAAAGAAGGAAACGCCTCGGTGCGTGTTGTTCATGAATCGTGTTGAATAACATAGTAACTACTGTTAACACTTTTACACTGATAACGTTATACACAACCAACAGCAACAAAAAGCATAAAGATCTAATGTCAGACGATTGGAAGTTATCAAGACGATAGTATATAGATTAAGAGATATGTATAAACCTCACTAAGGAGCAATCCTAGTCAAAGAAGAAGAAAAGGAAAAAAAATGAAAGAATCACCTTGATAAGATAATTCGTTAAGGATCGATGTATTTTATTGTATTCTATACATACCTAAAGTCCTAAGCGGTTACACCGGGATTATCAACATTGTGTAACGACTGACGAACGAGCATTCGAGTATCATATTTGCATGCACAACAGTCAACTTTAGTATTCATGAGTTTCTTAATTACTAAAATACGTTAAGTCAAACCCAAACAGGAATATCAATTTAGTATTATAGTCGCCCGAGGGGAGGGGGGGGGGGAGAATAATTATTTTACGAAATAATGTATTATACATGCGCGTTCCTCTCTTCCATTACAATACTTTTCATCGAATCCAAATTACCGTTTCGCGATCGTTCCACATCCGTAGACCTAGAACTATTGTGGCCTCGTACTTGCTTAACAGTGCAGAATTAATATTTCTATAATTCTATCGCTCACTACCGATCGCGCCTAGTGAGGATATGTAAACGGTAAACCTACATTGAATTTGTCGCGCCGTTGTTTTAGCTTGCAAATAATGATCGATTCGCCAGGAACGTCCTATAGATCTGTGAAATGGCTCGTAGATGCACACACACACACACAATGCCTGGCAGGACACAGATAGATAATAAATACACATTTATAGTTTAAAGTTTGTGATTAATATTGTTATTTGTTATATAATAGCGTAATAAACAAAATTCCATTTACCAATACAACAAGGAGATCGGTATTATTAACAGTGACGCATTCAACGTCATATACATCGTCATCGTCGTTATTACAATTATGGCGGATCTATCTAAATACATAATATCCAGTAGGAGATACACACTTTGCGTATCAAAGCGTGTACAAAACGGAAATTACAGAGTTCCTAATTCGACAAGGAATTATACTGATGGACTAACACTAACGGGGCGCAAGTGCCAAAAAATCGGCTACTGAAGGAAGTGCGCATGCGTTGTTGCAGTTAGGCCTTTTTTTGTACTACGAATCTACTTCTACCAAGTGTTAGCGCTTTTACACCCTTTTGGCTCTAAAATCTCGCAAATTTTTTAAACATCGCACCTACGCCCCTCTGGCGTTGGTCCATCGATATGTTGCGTTAAATTATTTATTCGATTTATTAAAAGTGTATTGCCTTGCCCGTATGTTTCTCTCCTAATATGATACCATGCCGATGAAATTCGCGATGCTAGGCTTTAATTTTTTACAAGAAATAGAAGATAACAGATATAACGGCAAGATACAGTAACTCGGGTCTCAGGCGCGACAGTCCGTTTTTCGACAGTCCCTGCTGATTCGGCTCGTCGATGTTATTTCCTCCGAAACTCCCGGCTGCAGGATACCAAGCCTCATCGGTCACTGGTATCTGGAATAAATTCGTATAAGCGGCGACTCTTTCGTCGTGGGATCGTGGCGCTGTGTCCTACTGAATTCTTACTTGGTTCGATGTCAGCCAAGTGCTGGTCGCCCAAGCTGGAATTTCCGTTGACGGTTTAGCCGTCGATGGCGCCCAGGACATTCCTCTCCCGTAGTTGGACGGACGCTGCGTTACAACGATCGCTGTTAAATATCATTGCAGGTGTTAAAGAGGCAGACAAAGAAAGTTTGAGCAATTATAAATCGTTGTCCTCGTACCGGGCTCCTCGGGCGGTTCAGCGGGTGTGTTTTTGGCTTCATCGGCCTGGATCTTTCCTTCCGTTTCATTCAGAATCTTCGAGGGAGGTGTTGGTTCCTGAGGAGTAGAGATTTTCTGGCTTCCCGACTCCGTCGAGAGCCGCGTGGGGGCGGCCCTGTTGTCCAAACTATCATTGTCCGTTTCTGGAGCTGTAAGCCCATCGCAAGGTATGAATAAGCGATCTATAGTTTTTAGCTACATATCCCGAAGATACTAACTTGGGAAGATATTGAGGGCCCGACCGGTGCTTCGGAATGACGACGGATGTGCAGTATCCGTACTAGCCCTGTAATATGTACTGGCTTGCCCGGCGTAATTATCCGTAGAAGCAGTCCTCGAGTAGGATCGCCCTTTGCCCTCCGGATTTCCGAGAGAAGCATCGTCGAGAGGACTCACAGCCAGAGGTGAAGATGACTCCGTGACCGCGCTCGGGCAATCCGCGTTATTCGGGCTGCATAATATATAAAATAAATGAGTAACAAAAAATTCCAACATTTTTTCGAAGTCGCTTCCGGTTTAAGAGTCTCAGTTTTTCACCGTAACTGACGTCATGGAGAACATTTTTTTTAAATGTCCACCGCGACGTCATTTCCGGTGAAAAACCGATTCTCAAAGCGGAAGTGACGTCACAGAGGACATTTTGAAAAAATGTCCGCTGCGACTTCACTTCCGGTGAAAAATTGAGATTGTCAAACCGGAAATGACATCACGGTTGATCGATAAGTATGAATGACTACTTGTCGATCATCGATGCTTACATGTAGTTTTGGCATTGATCTTGCAAAAAGCTCAGGGCCTTGTCGAGCACTTGTCGTGAAAATCTCGCCGCAGCGCCACCGGATTGACTTCCATCGCACTTCTTTTTCGTCTCGAGTATAACGCACGAGCGGAAGTGGTAGTGCGAGCTGCGAAGAATATCATTATCATCAACATGAGTACCTGCTGATGGTAATGCGGTGCCGCGATCTTTCAACTCACCAACAAAGACTCGTTCTCGCCATCTCGCCCTTCGAGACTTCGTCGACGAGAGCAGCGTACTGATTGCCACAGTGTTCCGCATCGATCACGGTCGCTTTCAGGCAACTAGCGTACTGAAGATACTCTGGGAAACTTGTACGATTAGACAGGACACACAGGGTCGCGGACTGTTACAAAGATTCTCTCGTAGGTTAATTGAATCATTACCGGTCTGATAAGTCGAAACCGAGCACATCTGATGCACCGAAGCTATAGGCAGCTCGACCGCGGAATTGAATTGCTCCTGTCTCTGCTTCGAGAAGCAGCCGTCTATGTAGCGCTTTATACAGTCGACGAAACTCGACCAAGTGCTACAAAAAAAAGTTTGCAAATGTAGCACCCGTTCAACTTGCCGGTCTGTTAATCATTGATAACCCTCATCGTACCGGCAGACCATATCAATGTCCTTCATGTTATCCGGGAATATAAGGTGAGGGTCTTTGAGGAGGGGGTCAGCTAGGGCGATACATTTCTGATGGTCCTCCTTCGAGCAGCGAGAGGCGCGAGCTATGCTCGCCTGAGCCGCGATCTCAGCAGGGACAGCACCTGCTCAAAAATATTGTACCGATAAAAACAAAATTTATTCCGCCATTATTGTTTACATATATATATGTATATATATTTATCAGAGTTTGGCAGTACTTGAAGTACCTTACGACCTGTGCAGTACTTAGAGTACTTTTTTATGATTGCAGGTATCAAGTACAAGTACACTTTCAGTACACGCTCGAATTACGGATACTCGATGAGTAGCATGACATCCTGTTTCTCTTAATATATGATTATCTGTTTAACCTTTTCAATAAATATCATTTTAACGCGAATTAATTTTTTTATTATTTCATTGAAAATAAACGAGAAGGTTTCCCCCTTTCCGTTTTTCTACGGAAAAAAAGTTAAGATAGGTTAAAAATAGCCTGAAAACGACGATTTACAAATGTTTTAGTCCGTGATTTTTTACAATAAATTTTGCTGCAAAATTCGGCCGTTAAACTTTTATTAAATGTAAATATTTTTTAATGTTAAGAAAAAAGTTGCAAACTAATTTCCTCATGTATTACAATTTCGTGCATAGCTTCCTCTACGAAGAAGTCAAAATCTATCAACGAAGTTTCTCATAAATAAAGCTATGCGCACAAGTGTAATAAATGAGGAAGCCATACGCAAATTACGTTGCACTTTTTTCTATAGAGCCTACATAACGCTTAACGCTATGAACTTAATCGCGAAAAGTACTTGGAAAAAGTACTTGAGAAATACAAAAAGTACCTGATTCTTTAGTACTGCGATACTTTGTACTTGAAGTATTTTTTGATACTGCCCAGCTCTGATATATATATATATATATATATATATATATGTGTGTGTGTTTATAGCGATAAACTCCGTAGATCTGCGCGAACTAACCGATTATGAGAACGCTCATGTATACTGCCAGCAACTGCATCTTAGAAAAGTCCTCGCTCGGATCGTAAAGTCATGCGACACCTGGAAAAATGTTTGCACCTCGGAATAATGTAACGATAAATATCGACCTTATTCGTGCTGGAAGCGAGGCAGGTTTCTTCGTGCAGAGGCAGGGGGTCGCTCTCGTTCGTTCCGGACACTTCCGGACCTCGACAGGAAAACGCAACAAAGACCACACCTGAGTGCACTCGGTGGGGGCCACTGAACCGTAATGGATTGCGTGAAAACCCCGACGTTATTGCACGCTCATTATTTCACGTACGTTCGAGTGTGGCTCGAAAAAAATAAAATTCCTCGTACGCGGGTCTATACCGATTGAATAATTGAGCAATGAAATTTACATTGTTAGAGGATCCGCGAAGCCTCGACGAAATCGAGTAGAGTAGAAATCTTGTACCGCTAGGGTTTCACATGAAAACGCGCATTGTCTATTTTACTTTTTATTTTACTTAAATATAATACAGCGCGACAGTTAATTGCAGCACGGCGACGAATACCTCTGCAATGGAATTCTACCCGGTTCCGCTTCCTGACCGCGACTGTTACAATTTTCTCACTTTTCCTACTTTCGCTTCGGAGGCGTCCTTACTCGCTCACCTCTACGTAGTTGCTTTTTAATATTTTATCGAAATCAATGATTCATACCGGTTCATAGAATGTCGTTTCGCCAGTTTTACTTAGTACCTCAGCGATCGATATTTTCGGTGAGATAATTCGAGGGTTTATAAGTTAACGTCTATACATGTCCCAGTTTTACCCACAACAGCGTCAAACCGTGTCAAACCGTGTCAAACTACGTTTATTATTCACTCAACCGACGAGGAAACACGTTCCGAACGAAATCGTGGTACGATTTTATCTTTAAAACGTTTGAGAAGCAACAATGTTATTCTTAGAGTTCGATCGAGCAACGAAAACTATCTATCCGTCCGAAAGACGCAACGATCTTGTCGGTTAATCGCTTACCGCCCGGCTAGTTAAAAAAGTTGACATTACTTTGTTTTTATGTAAAGCTTATACACAGCTCTTAATCGATTGGGCGTAATTACTTTTATAGACTCACTGCCTTCGATGAGACTTAGATTTCCAACAACTTCGCTAAAGAAACTTTATCACTTGTTCCCGAACGTTTACGTTCCCATGTCACATGCCCTCTCATCTACGGATGAGGCGTTGAAACTATGGAACTAGGACCGAAGTGATAAACTTTTTTTGTAAATTTAATTGAAAAGCCTCCTCGTTTCTCTGACGGAGACGCTTGGATCGATGAAGAAAAGAGTCCTCGGCGATTTCACTGATGGCAGCGTGTTGATTACTCCGCGGTCAGCCGGTCCGCGCTTCTCGAACTACGCTCAAGTACTGACCATAGCTGGGGTGTCGGCGGATCTACACACCGTGCTTCTCGGACATCGCTTTGTTCTAACTATATCGTTCACACGGCATGTACGCTGAGTAAACGGGCCGCATACCCTGTGCAGGTGCCGGTTGGAAATTCGCGTCCTCCTGCCTTCTAATTAATCTTTCCTAAATGCACCTTGACTTGTCGTTTCGCTCGGACAGGACGGTAATTCAAGCGAAGAAGGACTCGAGCACTCCCGGTAATCTCTTCAATGTATCGACCGGCAATGACATGCGAGCGCGTCCAGTCAATGTTCGATACTTTGCACCGCAATCGGGCTTACGGACACGCAGCAAATTCGTCATTATCCACACGCGCATTATGTAGATATTTCCCCATCCACCCGCTCACCCGTGGATCGTACGCTCTACATATCGGCCCTGCGGCGCGATAGCTCACCACCTTTGTAGATGCGCTAAATGGATACGAATTACCCAATGAGATATACATCCTCGAGGGTTATTTCGGGACCGAACGTTCTTTGTTACGGCGTCAGAGTCGTCCCTCTGGATGCCATCCTTGAATTTCGTCCTCGTCGGAACACCGACAAATAATTGGACAATTAATTCTTTGTCCTTTTCAATTTAATGTGATTTCGCTTGTGTACACGATTCCGATCTAACGAACCACCGTTGTATCAATGATGTCATGGCGTGCTTGGAAATGCTAATGATTTTGGGAAACGATCCTGGCGACGATAATTCTGCGTGACGCCGTGCCGCTTTGATGCCCTCGCTATTCACATTTCAGATACGATTTTTCTATGAAAAACCGACCCCCGTTGGGGTCAAACTGAGTTTAAATCGCGACCAACACGCAATATTATAACTGCGTCGTGTCCCATTTTTATTAGTATAGGACCATAGAAATAATTTTAATTGTCCCGTACGGATAATTTTTATTGTTCCATAGATATAGATATCTTTCGTTACTCTATGGTAGAAATATTGCAATGACAACGATTGCAGGACGAGTAGAATGATAAGCCGACAATGCTAGGGATTCGTAGGATAGAATTTTACCGGATCGGAGCTTTCGACGGACGGTAGGTAAATATGCAAAACAGAGTCCGCATAGCTATAGAAGACGAAGTGTGGTGAGCTGCTGCCTGTAAGTTAAGACGGTCAAGCAGGGTCGATAATCTCTAGCGTGGGTCAGCTAACGCCCGACACGCAACGGGGTGGCTACCCCCTAAGATCTGCGGCCTCCGTACCGACTTTTATTGTTCCAAGAAAAGGAGGCCAGAGGAGTCGTTAACTGGACGTTAAATGATTCGACTGATTAAAGCCTCTAATCCGATTCTGTTTCGGAGTTCCATTTATCAAACGCCTTTGAATAAATTCAATATTCCGGGTAACGCTGCATTGTCCGATGCGCGTGTATAGATTAGATCGCTCAAGAATCGTTTTTTTTAAGTACTTGGCGTCGAGATGCCGCGTCTCTAGTTCTATAATAACTACCTCTCTGCAGTGTGAGAGAGAGCAGCAGTAACGAAGCTTCGATCCACGAACCCGACCGTCGAGCTTTAATAGAACAATCGCGAAAAATCCAAGTCACAGAATATTCAGGGCATCGCCATCGTATATTTACGTAAATCTCCGTGCGACAGTGATAAGTTATCAGGGAAAGGCGGGAATAGCGCCTTTGCACGGACGATCGCTCGACCCGATAAATCACTCTGGCCCGTGAGGTCGTTTTGCGATCGCGAAACTCATTAAACAACGAACATTGGTTTTATGTTTTTTCGAATTTTTATTTTATAGTACAAAGCTCTCCCGTTTATTCGTTCTCTTCGGAGCGGAGACGCGCGTTGGCGTTCGTAACTCTGATGGAAAGTTGCTGGGCACGTTCGACTATCGCCTTGCGTTTCTTGCTGCTTACTGCGTGAGCGATTTCCGCGCAGAATTTGCGGTTCTGCATCATCAGAACTTCCAGCTCCTTGACGTTGTGTACGAGGACTTTGCGGAAGCCGGTCGGCAGCATGTGGCGGGTCTTCTTGTTGCTTCCGTAACCAATGTTGGGCATCAGGTACTGGCCCTTGAAACGCCTGCGCACTCTGTTGTCGATACCCTTGGGCTTACGCCAGTTGCGCTGCAACAAAAAAAAAGAATTAGGTTTCAATTTTTTTTATTCGATTATATAGCTTTGCAGATTATATGCACTGTGTCTACTGTATTATTCGCGAGATAAGTCCTCTATGAACAAGCCACGGACATTGTCGGGAAAAATATTGGATGCAAACATAGAAAGTAGCAATCAAGCTATCGAATAGAAAACGTTGCTGTGGTTTCGACTTTGTCCTAGAGATTGTTTACTTCGCGGTACGAAAGCATATGACTCGATGAAGGTTATGTATTTACCTTGAGCTTATCATAACGATCGCTTTGATGTCTTATGAACTTCTTTGTCCTCTTCTTGACGATCGTCGGCCTATAAACTGGGCGGATCGACATTTTGCTTCCGCTTTTGGAGAAACTGCAACAAAGTACAAAACCACACTGTTAGACGAGGTGCCTTGCCATCGGAAGTTTGCCGTCGGAGCACCGTGTCACGGTCTTCACTTGTAACTCTATTATTTTAATATCCTATCGACGATCGACGATAAATATTGCGTCTGGAAGATTCCTCGTTTAATTGTTTATCGATTGTTACACAGCGACGCATTAATAAAGTTAGGATTACGCGATAAATATTGGATTCTTGAAAAGAACACATACCGTCTCCAATGAGTAGTATATGGAAAAGGTTAGCCTAGCCGATGGGCATCGACTCGGTGATGTTGCCGAGGTCGGTAAGATTGTAAACTGTCCGTTCGAAACTATACGAAGATCGTGCAATCGTTTGCTGACACTAGATGTCGCGGTTTCTCCCAAATAACGAGCCAATTGCGAGCGTACTTTTGACCGCAAGCAGGTGAGTTTTTCGCCTTGGCAATATATTCCAAATGAACATCGAAAAAGACGACTCCACATTAAACAGGAAAGATCTACACCCTTTTTGTTCAGTTGAAACATCTTACCACCAGTAGATCTTGCACCAAGCAGCTCAACATCAAAGAACTGTAATGGCAAGCAAATTCATTTCAGCCAACACTCATTTCTGCCAAAAAGTAACTAGATTAGGGAACCACCGTGTATCCGAATCTTATATTTACTATAATCATTTTGCTTGTGATGTTATGTAGGGGAAACGTCACTTCCGGTCGAAAAATTAGATTTTCAAACAGGAAGTAACGTATTTCAAGGATGATGTCACGTCTCGTTGAGAAATGAAATTTTCAAACCGGAGATGACGTTTCCGCCAACTGACATCGCCTCCGGTCGAATAATGAAATTTTCAAATCGGAATTGATGTATGTCCGGAATGATCTCACTTCCGGTAGAAAAATTAGATTTTCAAGCCAAAAGTGATGTATTCAGATATGATGTCACTTTTGGTAAAAAAATTAGATTTTCAAACCGAAAGTGACGGCTAAGTTTGCGGTTCATTCGCAAACATGCTAAACTATTCAATAAAAGCTAAATCGGTCCAAAGCGGCTATTTATACTATATAAGATTCATACAGATGGTGTTTCTCAACCATAGTTACTTTTAGGCGGAAATGAGTTTTGTCTGAAATGGACTTGGCGTAAACGGTACGCTACCGTTTTCAACTTATTGTGAATATTCCAGCTTGGGCCGAGGCAGTGCCAAACACTTCAAGCTGCCTAACGGTACTCTCGAGTATCTCTCGTATGACGAGGATTCACGACTTCGCTGTGACAGACGTCGTTTTACGAGGACTCGAACAAATTCCACCGGTACGATCTTTGTACATCGCGCCAATAACCGACATATATATCCTCGACACAAGAAATTTTTATACATAGAAATTATCGTTTCTGTTATCGGACCACCCTCCGGTTCAGTTGCTCTTTGCCGGTCAAAGTGTCATTGCCGAGAATTAGGATTATATATCGAAAGAATGGAAGTACAGCAACAGATTGCCGAACTACGAGAGAGATTCTTGAAGAGACTGGACGACGAAACAAGTAAGTCCGAACGTGAGAAATCGATTGTTCGCTTAACTGTTAACCGAGAATCAATGACCATCGTCGTCTCGAAAAAAATTCACGGTCAATAAAATTTCGACACTTAAACCTTTTTCTATCTTCAACCGTACAAGTTCAAAGGCCAGTGGGAGCGGTTTAATTGGATATTCAAACGGTCAATTGTTCTTGATTGCTAGGTGATTTTATTGTTCCACCAATGTCGCCTAAAGCAATTGCAAGTTCCAATGTCCGAAGGCAATTACATTCAATGACAGCTATCCATTTGTGTCAACAATTTCTTACAGATTTATTAATGATCGTTTGCAGATGGTTTCCATCCCGATGACATAACTAAGATCAAGACCAATGACGAATGGCTCAAAAAGTTCTTAGAGCACAATGATTTCAATGTGCAAGAATCAGTCAGCATGCTTTGGACAAGCTGCGAGTGGAGGAGAAAAGTTGGAGCCAATGGTTAAGAAACCAGCTGAGAAAAAAAAATATTAATGAGAAATCAAAAAAAAATCTGTCTTATCATCCTAGTCATTCCCGATAGGGGAACAGCTCACTCTACATTCTTAATTGCAGATATTACGGTGGAAACTGTCAAGCGAGAATACCTGGAGGATGGCGTTTTCTTCGGGTATGGAAAGGACAAGGATGGAAGAACACTGCTGGTCATAAAAACTAAACTCCATGTCAAGGGTTCCAGAGATTTTGCAGAGCTTCAGAGATGTATTATTTATTGGTTCGAAAGACTGCAGAGGTGAGAGCAAGGATGGTAAAGGGGTGGCCTGTTCTGCTTGAGTATAAATGAGCGTTCCTGTTAATTTATTGTAACATATATATACGGGACAAGCCCTTTTTACATCAATGCACATGTGCAAATAGTGTACAGTGTGCAGTAAGCTCCATAACATTTATTTAACTTTGGTGCTACTGGCAACAAAATTTTATTTTTATTTTATTTTTATTTTATTTTTAGCTTTTGTTAATCTTTCTTTTTTTTTTTTTTACAGAGAAGGAAATGGAAACCAAATATCTTTGTTTTTCGACATGGTCGATGCAGGGCTCTCGAACCTAGATATGGAATTAACTAAATACCTCATAGGTCTCTTCAAGGACTACTACCCAAACTTCTTGAATTACATTATAATACTGGAGATGCCATGGGTATTGAACGCAGCTTTTAAGATAATCAAGTCCTGGCTACCGGCCAAAGCTATACCAAAAATTAAATTCGTTAACAAAACGACGCTGAAAGAGTTCGTCGATCCCAACGATATATTAAAGTGTTGGGGAGGGACGTGCGACTACACATTCACTTTCGTGCCCGAAGTACGTGCGGGAGTTATGGCGATTAACGGCCAGGTGGAGAACAAGAAGGTTCACTTCGAGGGCTCGCCTCTCACCGAGGAGGCGGCTACCGGATTTGGCGATCAAAATAACGGAGAATCGCGTAAGTAAAGGCATGCGACGACGCTGTGTGTTCATTACGAGCGGCGGATCTTGACGATTCACTTCAAAATATTTCAGTACTATCGATATCGCCCGACATGATTCCGATGGTGAAGGTGGGAACGGAAACCGTTGGAACGATTACCCTGACGAATCTAACGTCCGACAAGCACCTATCTTACAAAGTACGGAAATCCGAGAGTTCAATGATCGATAAATATGTTCTCTCGTGGTCGTAAAATTGACTAACCTGCGAACGCCGTTGCAGATTAAAACAACGGCACCGGAGAAGTTTCGCGTGCGCAAGAGCATGGGGACTCTAATGCCAGCTCAGCAGGTCAACGTCACCGTCACCCTTCAGCCTGGCTTCAACTTGCGCACGCTCTTGCAAAACAGATTTCTAGTCATGTGCGTTCCTATGAAAGATCCGCAAATGACCGCGGAGGAGTTGGCCGAATTTTGGAAGGTATATCAGGTGTATTTTTTTCACATCGAGATAAAATGATTTTTTTCTACCGACCATTAACTGTTTGCAGACGGGTGAAAAAGCCGCGGAGGAACATCGCGTCTCCTGTCGAGATGGAATGATGGAGAACCCCTCCATTCTATGTTCTCCCGGCAAATCCGGCAACGATCGATCCGGGACGGTCGAGACGGTTTTCACGAAGATCAGTCAACTGGAGGAGTGCCAGAGCAAACTTCACAGGGAAATCACAACCATGAAGCACTGGCTCATCGTATCGATCCTAGTGACTATTTTGGCGGCGGTCGCGATCGTTTACGTTATGAAAACCGATATCAGAGGCTTCATGGACGAACAGAGTTGTCATTTTCATAGAGGATAGCATAGGGTCACGTGCGGATGCTAGTCTTTCAGGTGAGCTCCGAGGCGACATCGAATACTAACAACGGCGAAATAGCACATTCTGGTGGGAGGGTGGAGACATTTTCTACACAAAAACATGTAAATATCTCCTGAAAATCCTTGATCATTCCTGTTTTTTTTTATATATTTTATTCGCGATCGACTCAAGAAGGAGTTCGTTTCAAGTTTGTATCCACATGTTTTTGTACTCGTCATAAATTTTAATCGTCACCAAAGTGAAGAAAAAATAGTAACATAGCGCAACGGCATGGCCAACGGAGATCGAACAACTTTTGGCCGACGAACGCCTCCGTGATCGGTCATTGAGCCTCGTCGATGAAAATACGATCGACGACCGAAGGAGGATGTCGAAAATCGCTTGGACATATTTTTGTAAGCTTTTGTATGTATTACCCCGATACTAACGAAACACTGTTACCTAAGTCGAATGACGTGCACAAGCGTTTGTGGGCGATCGTCTCTCTGTTTCAAAGTGCCTATTCATTCTTGTGCATGTGATGACTGTGAAAGAAAAAAAAAATAATAATTGCGATCGAAGTTTCACGAAGAGAAGGATGATACTTCCGTATTATATCGGAGGTGCTGAAACTACTCACGGTGCTAACAACGCCGATGCAATGTAATAATCGTTATTATTATGTAACTATTCAACTAACTTATGAAACTTCAACATCTGTTATAGTGATGGCTCGAACTCGATAGATCCCTGTTATTCCTTTTTGAATGAAAAGAAGAGAAAAAAAATGAAAGAACCGAAAAAAATGCACATATAGAGATATATTTTATAATTAAAATTATTTATGATTCGTTACTGCCCGCGGCCTATATCAGACCCACCGTGCGCTTTATTTAATTCGATATGTAATATATACCCTACGTTATATCCAAAATCTATATAAAGGTAATAGGGCGCAAATAAAAGAAAACGGTTACGTTGCTTCGTGCATAAATGAAGATCTGATTCATGTTTGATGTCGATGGGACAGGCCAAGACACGCGTGCGGTGGCTGTTTGTAGAAAATCCCCTGGAAAAGTGACTGGAAGGGAACGAACATTCTGCCCTTACGAAGTAGCAGTGGGGATAATGATTCTCCACAGTGCAGCAGTGGAGTTTTGCTCCCCCCTCCAGAGAAGACTTATTATAGCTATGGTTTCCCGCCCTTTTCATGTGGCGTCATTTTTTTTCCGATCCGAGAGCAGTCGCGGTGAGCGGTGGAGGTAGTGGTTGGTGCATAAGGCGTCCTCTGTAATCGACGCGCGCTTACATTTCGCCTGCGTCGATAAAAATTTCTTTACTGCTCGAGCTGGTGCGTATTATTCGAAGCGTCGGCGTTGTACGGGCCGATACAATAATCAAATTCTCGTACTAATAGAAACATGAAAATTAGGGGGGTGGGGGCGGGGGCGACATACGAGGATCGTGTCGCAGACGTCTGGGCGCCCGGAAATTCGTAGAATGGCTGTGCTGGTAAAATCGCGCGGTGTAAACACGTCGAAGTGGAGACGCGTGGCCACTGCGCAACAGTGGGTGCGCAGCATTTGAACTTTCGCAGTTCGATCGCGGCCATATTGGGGGCCTGGGCGCCTCTTACACAACGCCCTCACACGAATAAACGAGGTAAGCGATTAAATTTTCGTCTGTTTAACCGAATTCCGACGCGTTTATAGTGCGCGAATCCTCGTCGTTTACGGCGAACGAGTGAAATTCCTTGTCGCAAACGTGTGTTTCCGAGTCGCACGGTGGCCACGATAGCGCGCTCGTTCGAGGTGAGTCTATTGCGCGACAGTCGCATCCACGGAAACGGCACACGGTACGGGCCAGGCTACCCTTTCGCCTGCGTCCTCCATATTGATGACAGCGCCGACAGTGATAATTTTGTGAAATTTTTGTCGTTAATGCCCCCTGTGTCCTGAAATCGAAAGCACCCGCGTTGTCTTAAAAGCTTCCCGACAGAATGCGCGGCTCCTGGGGCCTCGGCGCCTTGGTAATACACGCCCGCGTATTCGGCTACCTGGACCTCCGCCAGCGGCCTGCGACACGCGCCCGACGACTCCTACGTCCGATCGTCTCATATCACCTCATGGCGTCCGTCCTTGCCCGAGCGCGCACTACATTCGATTCACCTGGGTGCTCTATCGCCGATCGTCTTCTCCTGCGCGTCCCGTCCGAGCACCGTTCTCGACTTCTACCCTGGTCAAACTTCACCACGTATTCCTCGTATATTCAAAAAAATATTACTCCATTATTTTTTATTCTCCGTCGGCGTGTTGTTTCGAAAAAAAAAAAATTACCTCCGATACAATGTCAGTTCCACGTTTTCCTTGCGTTAGGTATTGATTTTGTTTTGCACGCTGACCCGGAACTTCACGTACTCTCCGCTTCCCGCTCTATATTTCCTAACGCGAATGCTACGCGGCGGAGGAACACGTAGCCGAATAATTTGATCTGCGCTACGGTCCTCCGATGAGAGACCGAATGGGACGATAGTGACATCGGCTTTTGCTTAATTTATGTTACAGGCATACTTGTAGAGAAGCTTAAGCATCTGTGATTTAATGGTTTCATCATGTCGGCTAACGTAGCGACTATAAAGCTAGAAGAAGGTCAGGAATCTGTAACGGAGATACAGACCTACCTAGAGACCTTCAATAAAGAAATCGAGGGCGGTCAGGGAGAGCAGTTACAACATGTACAACGTTAGTATAAAAAAATTTTATTAAAAGAAAACAAACAGACTTGCTGCTCCGAGATGTAGGTGAAGAAGGTACGATAAATACTTTTGAATTACAGTGCAGCAAGTGGAGGGCCTCTCAGGAGGGGAGGAGGGCGGAACTTACTTTGTAGATCAAGCTGGCCAGTATTACTACCAGGCGAGCGGGGAGGACGCTCCTGTTATGACTCAGGTTCAGATTCAGGAGGTCGACGATACGGATGCCCAGACCGAAGGCGAAGTCGTCTCGGAGGACCAGTATCATGAAATCGAGGAGCTGGAGAATGTGGAGGGAGACGATGAAGTACATATTTTTTGTCTGAAAGATCTTTTTTCTTTTTCTTTCTGTTTTCTAATTTTGTCCGCTCGTTCGTTGCCAGGGTCACGGTTCCGAGAACAACCAGGTGGTTCTCAATTCCGGAGACGCTTATCAGACGGTGACGATAGTGCCGTCGGACACGAATCCCGGCGAGGTCAGTTACGTACTCATAGTTCAGCAGCCGGACGCCGAGGAGAAGGAGGCTCGGGCGATGGACGGGGACGTCGGCGACGGCGAGGACGGCGAGGGCGATCAGGATCTGACGGTGTACGACTTCGAGGACAACGAGGACAACGACGGCGCCACCGAGTACGAGGCGGAGGACGACAAGACGAAAATCGTCAAGTTCCTGCCGAAAAAGTCTCAGACCGTAGCGCAAGCTCACATGTGCAATTATTGCAACTACACGAGTCCAAAGAGATACCTACTGTCCCGTCACATGAAGTCCCACTCGGAGGAAAGACCGCACAAGTGCAGCGTCTGCGAGAGGGGTTTCAAGACACTGGCCTCGTTGCAGAATCACGTAAACACACACACGGGGACCAAGCCGCATCATTGCAAATTTTGCGAGAGCGCATTCACGACCTCCGGCGAGCTCGTGAGGCACGTACGGTACAGACATACCCACGAAAAACCGCACAAATGTCACGAGTGCGATTACGCGTCGGTAGAGTTGTCGAAACTCAAACGGCACATAAGATGCCACACGGGCGAGCGTCCCTATCAGGTATGATAGTTCAAATTTCTTCCGGACCTTATATAAACACGAGAAATGTTTTATTAATAAATCTAAGATAGAAATAGTAAACGTGCATCTTCTTTTCTATCAGTGTCCTCATTGTACCTACGCCAGTCCGGATACCTTCAAGCTCAAGCGCCACTTGCGTATCCATACCGGGGAAAAGCCGTACGAGTGTGATATATGCAACGCCCGATTTACCCAATCCAACAGTCTGAAGGCCCACAAGCTTGTTCACAACGGTGAGTAACAAATGTGAGGATAAACAAAAATGATCGAGGGTGATATACATTTTTCAGAATAAAAATTTTCACGAACTTTAACGAACTGTGTGTGTGTGTTTTTTTTCTCGTCTGTTACACAGTCGGAGACAAGCCGGTGTTTCAGTGCGAGCTCTGTCCGACGACGTGCGGCAGGAAGACGGACCTCCGGATTCACGTCCAGAAGCTTCATACCTCCGACAAACCTCTCAAGTGCAAGCGGTGTGGCAAGACATTCCCTGACAGGTGAGTCTTTACCCTTCTCTCCGGGTTACATCAATATCGTTTGTTCTTCAAAATTCTCACTTTCGCTGTCTCGGTCTCCGGAGCTCGAATTTACCTTTTTTTTTTCTTTCGAATTGCCAGGTATAGTTACAAGCTTCACAGCAAGACACACGAGGGCGAAAAATGCTACAAGTGCGATCTCTGTCCATACGCGTCAATATCTGCCCGTCACCTTGAGAGTCATATGCTCATACACACGGACCAAAAACCATACCAGTGCGACCACTGTTATCAGTCTTTCAGACAGAAGCAGTTACTAAAACGCCACTGCAATCTGTACCACAATCCGACGTACGTTCCGCCACCGCCACAGGAGAAGACTCACCAATGTCCCGAGTGCGAGAGGGCTTTCAGGCACAAAGGCAACCTCATTCGGCATATGGCCGTACACGATCCGGAATCGTCGCTTCAGGAAAAGCAGCAAGCCCTAAAGATCGGTCGACAGAAGAAGATCCAAATTATCGACGGTCAGAGAGTCGAGGTCATGACGGGTAAGTGAAACCCTCCCGATCCCATTCGATCCTACCTCGAAACATCCTGTACGATAACTTATGAAACGACGTTAAGAATATCGCAAGAAAGAAAAAAGCTCGCGCTCACAAGGATGCTTACGATATGATCTAGATCATTGACTAATCTCCGTGTGTTGTATTGTGACGGCAGGTGAATTAGCTTCTAAACTTAAAGGTTACGACGACGAGGAGGAGGAAGACGAGGACGATATGATGGCCGTGGAGGGAAGCGATGGCCAGCAGTACGTCGTTCTGGAGGTCATCCAACTTGCCGATAATCAGGGAAGCGAACAGGTAAACATTAACGTGACAACGTATATCTAATAATATTGGCTACCGTGAAAAAATATATCTCATAATATCGATTAACGTGACAAAAGGTATCTAATAATATTGACTAACGCGACAATATATATCTAAGGTCATAACGTGGAAATGAGAAACTTATCAATAATATTCCTGCAGATGGCTGTCGTTGCGAACGAAGACGGTGACTTGATGATGCAAGATCCCCTCGGCCAAGACAGCGGGATTGTCACTGAAGTCGGTGAGAACGGCGAAGAGGATGAAATCGTAATGGGCGAGTTGAAGGTCGAAGATGGTATTCAGTCGGCGCCGAAGTCGTCGGGTCAAACTTCGCGGGCCGATCCCGGCCTGCGCAAGGAGATGGAAACATGCTTCGGCTTTGACGAGGTAAGAGTTTCCCGCGAAAAGAGTATTTCTAAAAAATTATAAATTTTCGCTGGTCGATCATATATTTTCAAAAAAAAACTTGGGTTTTTCTATATCACAGGATGAGGAGGAGGACGAGGAAGACGGCAGTGAAATGCGCTTACTGCAAACAATTTCGTAATGACAAAACAAAGCGGACAAGGAGGTGTACGTACCTACTTAATAGTCAAATATTTTTCTCCTCGAGCAGTATCAGTAATAAGTGGTCAAAGAATGATAAAGAAAGGAATGAAGACGATGAAGAAAAAGAAACATTGCAGTGACTGTGGGGAAAGCAGTGTACATTAGACACATTATAATAATTTATGATTATAAACGTAGCCTCATAGTTATAGTAGAAATTAAGAAAAAAAAAGATACACGAGAGAATCACGAGAGACAAACATGTCGCATAAACAATATGATTTTTAATGTCAAGCTCACTGTCGCACAGGTTTAACGTTAGCTTGAAATTGCGATCAACGGGTCACGGGAGGGGTTAATACTTGCGCTAATTGATGTACGCAACGTGACACGGCATAATTATTTTTTAAAAAAAGGCTGTTCACGATTCTCGAATGGATAGATTAGAGATCGAGTATGTGAGCGTTCTCGTAAGTGAGAAGGTGAAGGGGGTTGAGTGGATCCTATCGACTCTGATTCCCGTAATTAAATGTAGAGCCACTGTAAACTGGGTTGAACCGCAATATTCACAACGAGCGATGTGAGGCTGCCATGTATATAAAAAAACCGCTTTTCATTATTCTGTATTTGGTACAATAGATAATAGGTTCTCGAGATTAAGTAGTAGTATAGGAGGTTACGAAGAGCGTCTTATCCCCGTGTAGATCTACTCGCAGCGGAAGTTTTCGTAGCATACCTCTGGTGCGAGCAAGTCTTTTTTAAGAGGATCGGACTGGTACTGATATCGAGGTATCCCGCGGGAATAACTTATGTTCCGACGAATGGGTCAATCGTGACGAAAAAAAAGTTAATTGTAGGGTATTCGCCAATCTGTTGTAACAATATTTTGCAGTAATACAATTTTTTTTTCATACGTTGATCTAATTCGTTCTCGCGCCTGTTTGTAAGACGGGCCACGTACACGGCACGATAATTTTTTTTCTCTTTTTTTTTTTTTAAACAAACCGGCTATGTACACGGCACGATAATTTTTTTTTCTTTTTTTTTTAACAAACGTAAACTGATTCCGATTGACAAATGAAGCATAAATTTATTCTCACCAGCGTTCCGACCTCCGGTTCGGCACATGTCTTATGTAAAACTCGTTGTAAATTCGCAAATGGAAATGCAACCGAGTACAATCGATTCGGCGAGCTCGCGTTCTCGTTGTATAATTTTATGCACCGACCACAGACGTAGCGTCGTCGTTCGTGCCGATTTTAACTTTCGTTATAAACTCGGGCACCTTCATGCAACTAATCGTGCGAGACTTATAATTCTGACCATAGTTTCATGCTGAGTCGTGTGCCCTTTTTTAAACAAACAAAAGATTGTTGAATTAACAAAATAGCGAGGGAAAAAAAAGAAGGATAAACAAATAATATGTTCCGCGTATTAATTGTCATAGATAGTCGCTAGTTTTGTTAAGTTTCCTTGCTCATTTCACGCGTTCGAAATGGGACGATTACCGCATGGTACATGAAAATTGTATAAAAGAACAAAACAAAAAAAAGATGAAGGTGTAAGCCCCAGAGCAAAAAGTACGAGGAGCGATGGAAAAAAAAATCACGTATGTAAAATTTTTTTTACATAACAATTGTACAATTGTAATTTAGTAATTGATCGTCACCGTATGCTGTCAAAAAAAAAACAAAAAACAAAAAAGAAAAAAAATCTTGTGCACTTTCTTACATTATTCCAAAGAAAAGCAGTGTAGCATTTTCTCTAATAATAAACGTTAACCTGTCGAGATATAAAACGCATCGGGGAGTTGTGTCTTTTCGCTTCGGTCTGTGTTGTCCCAGCCCCCCCTAAGTATAAATTTTTCTTCATAAAATGTTTTTATTTTATTTTTTATTTACACGGCGCTGCTATCGCGCTGCTCGGGTTAACACGAGCTCTTGGGTGTTACGCGATCCGAGTTTGCATTTCGTACGGTGGGCAAACAAGTCGAGTGAGGCGAGTGTACGTTTGCTTTCACCCTCGAGGTTTATTAGCGGCCGCGCCCAGTCGTAGGGAACTTCGCCGCTCATAGATGGTCGTCAACCCCGTGTTTTCTGTTGTAAACACACACACGGCCTCTTTCTTCTTCCCTCGCCCTTCTCCTATCGCCGGTTCGGCCTCTCGCCGAAGATATATTTATAGAGCACGCGATAGACGGGGCCATCGGTCTGGGAGCGCGAGAGGAGGAGCGGTACTCTATTATATCAACGGTCGGGGTAGATTGAAGCGAGCCTAATTGATTGTAAAAGGGGGGCAGGAAGCCCTACGAGCCTGGACTCTCGGCGACTCTAACCTCTCACAGAAAATCAACCCCAATCTGAAATGGACACGTACCCTTTATCGCACGCTGTTCTTCGGTCATTCCAGTACGAACATAAAGAAGATAATTAAATCGAACCCCACTCGCTAATGCTCTCTGGATGAAACGAGGTATCCAACCCAGTCGCCTATTCTTCGCTGCAGGTTAGTTTTCGAGGATGCAACGAGCCGGAACCAGTTTTTTTTTACTCGTTCGTCTCTCGCATCTCGCGTTTGCCTCATTTTTATTCATTCTACGTCCGGACCTCACGAGAACCTCGCACTATACGTAATAACGTCCCGGCTCGCTGTCTCTCGCAATCTCCCCCGTTCTACACGGCGCGGCTGGGAAGGAATGTCGAACGTGTCGAAGTTGGGTAGCACGTTCCGTGGGACAAGCGGCGACGGAGGTGCAAGGAGCCCGGAATAGCCCTCCCCCCCCCTCCGCCCTCCACCCTCTCGCTCCATGGCCCATGCATATTCATCGCCACTTTCGTGGCATCCGCATTTTATTTTCACTTCCTACTATACAGGATTATATAGTATACACCGGCAATAATATATCTACTGTGTAATACACGTATCCGGTGTGTGCGTGTGGGCAGTTTCGTTTGTTTAACAGATATATGTACACACATTATACGTACCAGCAGGTGTTGTATGGGATATGGAATTTGGAAAGCAGAACTTTACGTTTTCGACGATTTATCGAAAATACGACACTTCCTGTTTGAAAATCTTATTTTTTCGACCGGAAGTGACGTCACGACGGATATAGGTAACGTCTCATCGAAAAATATTATTTTCGAACCGGAAGTGACGTATTTCCGGTATGATGTCACTTTCGATAGAAAAATAAGTTTTCACGAACAGAAGTGACGTATTTTTGGTTAAAGAAAAAGGACTTTACTTTGGACACGACGATAGTGCACAGCGCTTTTGTGCACCGCATTATTGTGCGCAACTAACCGAGACGCAGAGGATAGTGTAATAGGGGAATCGTTATCAGAGCCTGAGCTGGAGGGGCGAGGTGGGGAGGCATATTTATATAAATATGTAAATGTACTAACAGGTGCTGTCTGGAATAAGGAATTTACAAAACGGAAATTTATATTTCCGACGATTTGTCGAAAATACGTTACTTCCGGTTTGACCATCTCATGTTTTGACCGAAAATGATGTCATACCGAAAATGCGTAATTTCCGGTCGAAAAATGTTATTATCAAACCGGAAGCGACATATTTCCGGTGTGAGGTCACTTCCGATCGAAAATTGAGTTTTCCGCACCGGAAGTGACGTATTTTCCTGTTAAAAAAAATGACTTTTTTTTTTTCAGACTACGATAGTGCACAGCGCTGTTGTGCGTCGCATTATTGTGCACAACTCACCGAGCCGCAGAGAACAGTATAATAGGGGAATAGTTATCGAGGCCCGGGCTGGCGGAGGACTTGGAATAATTCCGCGTTAACTCTCCCGTCGAACTATGCCGCCAATATCGCGAGTACGGCACAGATATAAAGGGAGAATCGCTCGAGGCTCGTCGGTGCGCGACAGCGAAGAAAATTCGCCGCGCAATTTTGCGAGCGTTTGTCCCATCGGGAGAAACGGAACACGCGAGGACAAACGTACGGTGGTGTCTGTCGTGTACGAACAGCGGCGGAGCAGCGATGGAAAGAGGAGCCCACGCGCTCGCGGGCTAAGCCCGAGAGACTCTCGCTCTCGCCTCCCACGGATCTCCTCGCTGTCTCTTCATCCTCGTCTCGCGATATTCTTCGCCTCCCCGCGGCATCTCTCGCGCGCCCCGGACTTTCGCACTTATAAAACGACGATGAGGAGAGCGAGAGACGGGAGGAGGAACCGGGCATTCGGAACCCGCGATCCGAGGGAATATCTCGCGTGTCCGCTCTTGCCGTTCCGGAGCAAACTTCTTCTTATACTTATTATTCTTCCTCCTCTTCGTGGCTCGGCACTCTTGGCTCGTAATAAAATGCATGTATGTACATGAATGCAGTTTCCTTTTTAAGAGGCCGGACCACCCTGTTAGTTATCGTAGGCAGTAGGTAGGTATCGCGCGAATATATATCGACGACCGAGAATCGAAAAGGCGCAAGTACAGTATTTAAATTACATGGGTTATGCCCTTTTGATTCTTAGCTGGCTATAGATATGTCGGCTGTTAGAAGACAAAAGGGCGTATCCGTCGTGTTGAAGCATTTGGACTATGCTCTTTTGTTTCTTAGCCGCCGGTACATGGGTATAAATATAGATGTTGTATAGAGCTATGGGACATGAATTCCGTGGCACGACGAGGACGAGGATGACGACGGGCCGCGGGGAGAATTTCACCCTCGATCGGAACCGAGTAGCATGCTTTTGTAATATTTTTTTCTTCGGGTCGTCCCAACGACCTTGCACCACTGGAAAGATGAATTCTTGCGAAATGCGTTTTTCTTATAAATTTCTTTGTAAGAGATAATAATTAGATTTTCGGTTGTTTAGCTCATGGAATGGAATATTGGGAGGACAGGTTCTATGGTGATGACGATTCGCGGGGAGATTTCACCCTCGACCGGAACCGAGCCACACGATTCTATTACTTTTTTTCTTCGACTGTCCCACCGACCATGCGCCATTCCATAAGACGGTTTCCGAAGAAATGCCTTTTCTTATAAATTTCCATTTTACGGGCTACAAATGAAGCTTTCGGTTATTCAGCTCATGGAATGGAATATTGGGACTTGAATTCCGTAGCACGACGAAGACGATGACGATCCGCGGGGAGAATTTCACCCTCGACCGGAAAACGAGCCAAACCCTTCTATTATATATTTTTTTCATCGATCTGTCCCTCCGACCTCGCGCCACTCCAAAAGACGATTTCCGGAGAAATGCCTTGTTTAAAATAAATTTCCATTCTAAGGGCTAAAAATGAGGCTTTCGATTATTAAGCTCATCGAATCGAATATCGGAGCTTGAGTTTCGTTGCACGTCGAAGACGACGATGATGCGCGGGGATAGTTTAACCCTCAACCGGAACCGAACGGCACGCTTCTTCCGTGCGCTCCTCTTTCGATATATTCCCCCTTCTCCTCATTATTAATTTAATTCACGTCTATGCGGGCACGCCGTACGGCGAAGCCACGAGCGACTCGATGCCGTCTCTGGTTGCTGCAGCGAGTGCTCCACAACAGAGTATGACTCTGCCCCTCGTACCAGCACATGTGTGTGCGCATGTGGGAACCGTGTGTACAATCGGGCCGATTCTAATGCACCCACCGGTGAGTCCACATTTGGCAAGGGACACACGCCGGGAGGGGAATGCAACACGCGGGTTCTCCATAGTTCGCAAACGACATTGAGAGAATCTCGCGGTCTCGCGGAACTACCGCGAGTCGAAGAGACGACGACAACTGCGCGCCCGGGCTCTCGCGATCGCGTCTATAGTTACGTACCCGTGGCCTCTCCTCGTGGGACGATCGGGGCTACATTATGTAGACCGTAGAAGGTTCGTCGAATCGATATCGATCGCCTGCACGCCGGCCATCCTCTTTTGCAGTCTCTTTGCTGCTGCTCCTGCCTGCAGTTTGCTCTACCGATGTTGCCTCTATCGTAGATTTCCTCGCTCCTCTTTCCCGGTCTCTTCCTTCTTCCTTCTCGCTGTACTTACGATAATGGCCTCGAACCCGGTAAACTCCGTTCGATAGACAATTTTTTTTTTCTTCCTCTTTTCTTCTCTACGACCGCCACGTACCGCAGCGGTCCGGAGCTCTCTCTTCGGGCAATCGCATCCAACTCCGATATACGTCGATTTATGGAAAATGAACTTGGCCGAGAGAACGGATCGGAGGTGAATAAAAAATACTGTTCTAAAATGGTCCGGCGAACATAAGTTAGCGTCACCGTCGCTGTCGGAGAGAATCGTGTGTACGGCCAGTACAGCGGAAGCGGCGGCTGCACGTGTGTGCCGAGCCGAGCGCACTCGGATCCGATGACTATTATAACGATCGATATTCATCGGCTGCACAATGACGATTACCGGGAGATTCAGCGGCGACGGATCGAGTCGCCCTCTCCGCTCTACGTCCGTCCGTCTGCCGTTGTCGGGCCGACGATGATGCAATCGCGGATTGTTGCGTAAACGAGCGTGTGCGCCATAGCCGCGTCCTGAAGCGAACGAGGTGAGCGCCTTGGCTTTCAACCTCGGCTGTGTGTTACGGACAGCTGCTTCGGCTCGGTAACGAAACGGTGCTTGTGGCGATGAAAACAAACTCTTTTCGGTACTTTTGTGCTATGGAAGTTTCGAAGCGATTTTTTTCTTTTTTTTTTTTTTTTGCTGAGGATGCGGAGATATTTTCTCGAAGAAAAGGCCGAACGGGAGAGTTACTTTATGCTGTACTATCTATATAAGATATCGGGTACCGAGAGAAGGTTTATTGTAATCCCTGGACCGTCGTGCGCGTGCGCTCTCGCGCGCCCACTGTTATAGTGGTAAATGTCGTGCGGACGACAACGACGACGGGTGTTACGTCTTTATCCTGGGCCCGTACCGGGTACCCGCTCGGAGGAGCAAGCGAGATATCTCGTGCCAATTTGCACGAGGCGTGGCGCCGGGCGTTTGGCAATCGTCGGGCGACCGTCTCTCCGGAGCGGCTCGCTCGCCGAGGAGACAGCGGCCTCGGGCATCGACGTCCTCGTCGAGGAGTCTGCCCTTCCCGGTCGCATCTGGATTATTCGTCTGTCTGTCCGTCCGGCTGGAATAGAATTTTTTTTTTTTTTTTAATCAACAAATAAAAGTCTCGCAGCTCGCGAGTCTTCGTACTATAATGATAGGCCATGAGCTCGCGCATTACGAGACGCGAGCAGTCCGCGCGCAATGTTCCTCGCTTTGCTGCACGGCGAACTTTTTTATGTATTTTTTTTTCTATTTTGCTGCACGGCAACATTTTTTACATATATTTTTTCTATTTTGCTGCACGGCGACACTTTTTATGTATATTTTTTTCTTTATTTTTATAGCGCAGTTGCAGACTCCACCTTCGTCTCGGAGATCAGGTGAAAAGTAAAGTCCGAAGAGGCTTTCCTTTTTTTTTTTTTTGTTTTTTTTTCTTCATTTCTTCGGACCGTTCTCGCGAGTGTAGCTGCCAGGTACCACGTTCCGTTCCACACGCTCGATGAGTCAGCGGCTCGCTGGAGGCACAGGTCTCGTGCCTCGTAAGTGTCTCTCGTATTTCTCACAGCAGCATCCTATGCGCTTCCCTTCGTCGTCTTCTTCTTCTTCCCAAAGGGTCCACGGATGCTTCGCGGCCGGGAGAGCAAAGGTACACCATCGGTATACCTGGTGGCTTGCAGGACGAGTTTGCAAATGCGTGTCCGGGCGTAGAGCAACCGAGGGGCCCATAACTCCCGTGGGGCATCTCTGGTGAATCGTAAATCCCCCTTACCACCCCCACCCCCTCCCTCTCGCCCGCCGTCCCAGAATTTTCAGAGGGGACGACTTTGCAGAGCTTTCGAGGAAAATCCGATCTGTTTTGCACAACGAGACACGGTCCAATTTTTATGGAGAACAATCGAACCATGTAACTCATACCCTGATCGAAATTTGGAGGGGTTAATTCGGACCCTGATAAGGGCCTTATCGGGTCCAGATTTACCGGTGCACAATTTGTATAAGATTATTATTGGGCATAAGATCTTGGGTATAAAATTATTATTAGTTTTGTTTTTAAGAATTTTTAAGACGTTAAATCGGGCCCTAATAAAGGCCCGATTTACTGTTGCAAAATTGCTACTTGGGTACAAGATTTTTTTGTTTGTTGTCCGGCCCCGATTTGTCGCCGTAAAATTGCTACTTGAGTACAAGATTATAATTTTTTTAAAAGAAATTTGAAGGCATTAAATTGCCCCTTGATAAGGGTCTCATCGGGTCCTGATAAGGACCTTATCGGGCCCCGATTTACCGCTGCAAAATTGTTGCTTGGCTCCAAGATTATTATTATTATATTTTTTCAAATCACGAATTCATACTTATCAATCAGAAATTTAATCGATGATCGGATCTAGAAGAAACGATCGTGGTCGCGAGGCGTTCTCACGGGAAGGCTCAGGAGAGCCTGCGAATACAAAGACGGAACATGAACGTGGAGGCTCCGGCGTTGTCGTCGCGAATTCTCACCGACACAATGTAAAACGCACGTGTTTCATAGCTCGCCCTGTAATCGTTTTCTCATCTCGTTTCTCTCTCTAGTGCTCTCGCGAGGGATCGAAACAATGATCGTCGCGTTTGCCGACTGGTGATTGTCGGTGTACGGGGTACTATAGTAGAATACGTCGATTAACCCAGATAACCCGTGGTCTCCTTTTCCCTCCCTCTCTCCCTCCATATATATATATACACATATATATATATATATATATATATATATATATATATATATATATATATATATATATATATATATATATATATATACATATATATATATATACATATATATATATATATATATATATATATATATATATATATATATATATATATATATATATATATATATATATATATATCGTTCCTCGTCGGGGCACCACAGGATCGTGATAATGCCGATCCGCTCGCAATCCATATCGTCATTTGCAGCGACGGCGTGGCCAGGTCGCCGCACGCTAAGGACTCTCGATTCCTCCGTACGGTAGAGACCAAGAGCCGGAGCGCAACGCGGATAGTGTTGCTCAAGAACAATGATTCACGATTCGCGAGCCCTGCTCCTCGATTTCCGCGTTAGTCTGCGGCTAGGCATATAAATACTCGCGATACACACGTCCGAGTGCCTGTCGGAACATTGCGCGCAACACCTACAGCGCGATGCCGAGGATAGAGTACAAAACCGCGAAGGAAACCTCCGCGAATCCAGGAATCCAATTATTCGTTCTCTTCGTTTCGAGCAATTAATAAACACATAGTTCCTTACCGCCCGTCCGAGGTGCAACACGCTCGGCGAGTGCCGCTCGGCACAATACCGTTCGGGCAGGAGTTTGCTGCACATTAGCGTCGTCACGCCCGCGATTCCCGGGCAAAACGCTGGAGCTCCGCAACGCTTTCCACTCGCGCATGGAACTCGCGATGAGAAGCTTTCGCTCGGAGGTCCGCGATGCATGCGAGAAACGCTTCTCTCACGTGTTCCTTCACGGCGGGAAAATCCCTCTTAATTTCGTTTATTTACCTTAAACGGCACGCTCGCCCCCGCGCCCTCTAATTTTCATTTAAGGCGCAATTTCGCGGGTGCTCCCGCGGAGGCGTCATTCCCGTCGATTAAAGCGCAGGGGAGCCGGTGTATGTGCACTGCGTGTACATTCGGTACGGTACCTGCGAGAGTAGGGCGAGAGCGGGGCAAAATGACACGGCGGGGCAAAACGGGACAGTGAGGGCAAAACTCAATTTTCCAATAATTTTTGGGTGCCCTATTTTGTCCCAACGATACATCCGGATTTTCAACCCCGTTTTGCCCCACGGACGACCATCGCCACCATCCAAAAGTTATTGGAAAATTGCGTTTTGTCTCATTATCCCGTTTTGCCCCGCTGTGCCATTTTGCCCCGCTCTCCCCTAACCGCTTATCCTTACGCCGAGGACCCGGTGGCTCGTCCGGGTGTATGCACCTCCTCAGGAGAGCAGTGCGCCGTGTGCCGCGCGGGACGTGGGAACGCACGCTGGACCTGAGGACGATTAGAGATCGCAATCTTCCTCCCCGCCGCGGAGGAGTCGACCGGGGGAGGGGGAGGAGGAAGCGACGCTCGCCAGGATGGCAGTCCGAGCAAGAGGCCCCGTAATGAATAGAGAGACCTGGACGAGGGAGAGAACAAACGGCGATGCTGTAAAATATAATCCGGTTGTTTATAAGTGCAACGGTAAAGCTGAGGGGCGCGTTCGCGCACACGGCGAGAGGGCCATGCACTCGGTCGAGCGGTGACACGCCGGAGGCGTAAATGTACTGCTTTCCGCGTTAGTCTCCTGCTAGCGCGACCAAGAAGACCACGAGGAGGAGTGCCCTCGTAGAGGCTCTCGGGCAACCGGGCGCTCTGTATGTTCTCCGGAGTCGTCGTACTTTCTGGCACGGATCTCCATCTTCGCCGGTCCGGTCGTTGTTACGCGTGTACATGGAAACCGCGCGAGCCTTGGAGAACCCGCGAGCGATTCGGTACAGGCACTGTGTTATTGTCCGGAGGTGTTCGCCGGAGGTGAGGCGAGAGAACGGGCAGTGAATCGCTGAGGAAGGGGAGGAGGAACGGTCCTCGGGCCGTTGTCGGCCGGAGAGTTCGATGCCGGAGGCGCGTCCGCCATTGCTGGTACCGCCGATATGCAGAGCCGATGGCGTCGCCGCAGATCGCGGCTAATCGAAGGGTTGACGTCGGAAACGATGCGGGGCGAGAGGAGGCAGCGATGACCGGGCGAATTCGTGGCGAGGGGTGAGAGCCGATCGCCAACGAGCCGGGGCTCATCGGGGTACAGCGATGCAGCGAGGGTCGTAGCGAGGAAGCTAGTAAATCCAGCGCTTGGGCCCGGCGGACTCCGTAATTATGATTTATAACGGTAGGGCGAGCGAACGACTGTCAGGACTCACGAGTTACTCGGCCCGACGCGAAGGCTTTTGTGGTGCACGAGTAGAGTGGAGCACCGATTGCCTTGCTTGTTGGCCCATCGTCCATTGTACTTTTTCCATGGGCTATCGGCGGGACAGCTATCGGTCTCTTGTATAGTTGTACAAGTTTCCAAGGGCCGGGATAGAAATAGGCCTTTTGCCTTTCTGTTCTTTGCTTTTCTCTATTAGCTAGATCAAGCGTCCGACCGACCGGAAGTAGCTCTCTGGTCCCTCCCTCTTGACTTTAGAGCGCACCGCCGCGATAGTCTGCATGCCTCCCGCGAAAGGAACCGGCGAGGGTGCGCAGCATGAATGAACCGTCTGTAGCGGCCTTTTCGAGTGTCCTCCTCACGTGACTGGCACGTGAGCCAGAGTTACAGAAGCGGCGAGAGGAAGCCATTGTCTCGGCTGCTGAAACAGCCGTGGCCCACGTTTCGTGTCTTCCTTCTATACGGCACGACACACGCGGGCAGTGCGCTCGTACACAACATATGCATAATACCTGGAGATATTATGGACAGAATGCCGAAGTAACCGCGGAGAGTGTTGTTCACCTGGCTCCGTCGCGGTGACTCAGAGGCTCGTCTCCGGAACACGCTGGTAATGCAGGCTTCGACGATCGTTCGCGATCTATGGATCAAAATATCGCGGGGCGATAGATCGAATAATAATTTTAGAAAGGACCGCGGTTCCAGGTTCCGCGTCCCGTTATCCTATCGCCCGAGTCCCATTGTCTCGGTTCAACGTGTCGGGCTATCATACACGCCCGGTCCGCGTTATAGCGAACCGGCGGCGGCGGTGGCGGCGGCGGAGCACCGCTGAGCGTCGCGGCGCCGGTGCTCGCTCGGTTGCGTCTTGCGTGTGTGCTGTCAGTTATTTCCCGGCAGCGAACGACGTCGGTTGCTCGCCTCGCTCTCCTCGCACAATTCGACTTCCGTCCGTTCTGACTGTCGATACGTAACGTGGAATTTGGCGGATTTTTGTTTTTCTTGTGCGGTTGCTCGATCGAGGACTCAGGAATCGTGTCGCTATCGTCGCTACGATGAATCTCGACGAATTGTTCGCCGAGACGAAGTGTCCTCGATGTTCGCTGATTCGCGGAACTGCGATTTCCGTTCTACAGCGATTTTTCTGATCGAGTCACTGTGACGCGACTGATTCGCGATCTCACGTGAGTCGGTAATTGCGCACGGTTGGAATCCTTCGAAGTTTCCGCCACGGACTTCGGGCGACGAGACGCGGAGTAACTGTGAAGTTGGGCCCCGCGATCGCGCATCTGTGGGCTTGAACCTTCGACTCGTCGGGTCGATCGACGCCGCCGCTTTTTCACTGGAGAATAAATTATCAATCGCGAATACAACAATGATACGACGGAGATCCCACCTGTGGATCCACGGCGCATGCGCGGTGCGGTGACCCGGAGACCCGATGAAACGCGCTCGCCGATGGACTTGTGAACTCTGGTGAAAAACGATAAAAATAAAATTACGAAAAAAACAACAACGAAGGAGAAGTGACAACGTGAGGACTATTAATGACTCGACTGTCGATAATCGACGACGCCGAGACAAAGTTTCTTCAGCGCAAAAAGACGAGGGAGAGAAACAGGTGGTCGGGATAATTATTTTACCGTCATCGGTCAATTTTTTTTTTTTTTACCAAAATGGCGACCGAAGCGAGCTTCCAGGGCAGCCGAAGAGGTTGAGGAACAGCTGATCTACTCGTTCGTCGTGCGAGGGACTTACAGCGTTTATTATGTACTATACGTGTCCAGCACGACCGGCGTGTATGTGGATCATGCTCCGGAGAACCATAACATGACCCCAGAAGTCGAGGTCATCGTCGAATAGAAAGTGAGCGTCAACCCTGCCTCCCGCTCTCCGATATAGTTGTTGCACACTGCCAACCCCGGCACGGTTAATGGACTTGCGCGGTGGAAACGCGCGGCTCTCGGTGAGACGGTGATTCGATCCGATCGCCGATTATTATCGATTAACGCGAGTGATATCTCACGACTCTGCAGACACATTACGCTGCACACTGTATTTTATTCCAAGAAAAAATAAATAAGAAGCATTGGAAAAAAGAAATTAAGAACATAACAGGATGACGTACGTTACAGCTCGGAAATAGAGTTACCGTTCGCCGCGATATCCTACGCACTCCTGGAAGTCGAGAAATTACGTCGATTTCACCGCTGTACGAGCGGTGTCGAGTGCGACCGTTAAAAATAACAAACAAATCATTCGCGCACGCAATCCTATAATTCATTTGTTTACCGGGTGGAAAAGAGCTCGCTCATTTTTTCTTCTTTTTCTATGTAGTTGCTTTTCTGTTCTAATTCTAGATCTCGGCAAGTTCGGGTCGCTGCCGGCTAATTCCGTGCGCGACTGACATTTGCTTATTCTAGCCTGTTCCGCTTGCATCCGAGTAGAGACCTCGATTCTCAATTGGAAATCGAAAGATTCCCTCGCGCTCGCTGGTTTGTACTTAAAATAGAAAAAAAAAAATCTCCGCGACAGGTAGAGCCGAGTCTCGAGAGCTTGTGCGACGCGGCGAAGAAGGAAGCGAGGAGATACACACACTCCATCGCAGAACTTTCGCACGAAACGGAAGTGGACGCGAGCGGGAAATATGGATGAGTGTGAACCGGGACACGCGAGCGTATAAGTGCACCGCGGGCTTCGGACGGCCGAGCGAAGGATTTTGTGCCGCGATATTATTATATACGTACGGTGCGACACGTTCGGTTATACTTATGATATATAGATGCATATAGCACATTGGAAGGTATAGCGGATAAACGCGGGCGCGTCGTGCGTGCGTGAATAGTAACGAGATGGCTTACGTCCTGTGGCGCGTACTGATGAAGAAGTACTCCAAGGTGCGGCTGGGCATCAGAAATCATTCGGTGAGTCCTTCCACCTGCCCCGGCATCTGTCACAAAAATATCGACTCATTAAGAAATAATTGTAATATTTAGTATCATATAATTTTTTTTTTGTTCAATATCATTGTTTTATATTATATAATATATATGCATATACAGAATATAAGGATATAATGTACTATATATGTATATAATGTATCAGGGGAGAGCGGACCAAAACCCGATTTTCCAATAACTTTTTGATGCCCCACTTTGCTCCATTGATACTTCTGGATTTTCAGCCCCGTTTTTCCCTATATAATCATTTTACCCCAATCTTTTCTATATAAAACTAATCATTCAAATATAGTGAATAAAATTGCATAATAATAATAATAATAATAATAATAATAATCCAATAATATGCCATTTTCGAGATGGTCTTTTATGTTTTTTTAAGTAATAAATATTGATTCACTAATAAATAAATATAATATTTAATACCATATAATTTTTTTGATTCAATACCATCATTGTTTTATATGTTATAAAGTATTATATAAAACACATTTAGTCAAACATATGGAACAAAATAAATAACAATAATATTCAATTTATTAAATGTTATATTACCTTTTTTATACTATCATTATATCTAATTCAATGTTCCTATAATCTTTGAGCAATGGAAGATTTAACATCGCTTGGTCGGGAAGCAAACTGGATCTCTCGATGTTCCACGATTTTCTTTTCATCGCGAGATAATGTAACGTCGGGATCGCCGATGAGCTGAAAAACGGAAGAGCGATAATTATAAAACGCCCGCACACGTAGCGATCGGCGTGTTCTGCATAGGTTCGGAGATCCCGCGGCTGCCGTTGCCGCTGCATGCAGCTGGCGAAGGTCGTCGTTGCGCGTCCGAGAGCTCGCCAGCTAGCGCTATATCCTTGCACCGATGCATCGCTCTCGCGCGTTGCAATTATTAGAGTGCAACCGAAGCTAATGCGGACGCGGTAATTGGATAATTGGACGGATGGTTTTACTCGTGCGCGTCCTCCAGCGGAGGAACAGCGTAGAAGAGGTGGATGAGCCGGTTGTGTGGATTCTTTATCCTCTTGCGCGAGATGTGCTGCACGCTCGAGAGAGCAGCGTCGCGGAGAGATCGATCGATCGATCGATCGCCTCCGCGTCTGTGTGTGTGTGTGTGTGTGTGTGTGTGTGTGTGTGTGTGTGTGTGTGTGTGTGTGTGTGTGTGTGTGTGTGTGTGTGTGTGTGTGTGTGTGTGTGTGTGTGTGTGTGTGTGTGTGTGTGTGCAAAATAATATAATTTGTACATATAATTTGTACATATATAAAATTTGCCTCGTCATATCCATCCACTTTCGCGACCGTTCGATAATCTTGTTCTCGGCGAGCGCGATTTCCCAGGACCGGTAATCGAATAGCCGGGATCAAACGATATACACTGTATGTACACTGCCCGGCTGCTACGAGCTAATATCCGGAGGGCACGCACGCTTCATACCTATTATCGAAATGAAAAGCACGTGACGATCGAGTTACGATAGTAACACAGCGGAGGTGAAAGAGGGTGCGACCCGACGTCGGGACGTCGACTTTGTTCCCGCCACTCCAACCTGTGTAACATGCATAGGGCATATATCGAACGGTCTAGTAAACTGGGAAGTTCTTTTTTTTTTTACCGATCCCAATGTACCGCTTGGCCGTAGGCCAAAATTACCATCACCGATTACTTTCCACTCGTGGTTAGAGTGCTAGCCTCGAAAACAAAGTATCGGGAGGTCTTGGGTTAGAATTCCGGTGCCGAAGTCTTAATGGTGGAAAAATATTTTGAGGCCACGTAGCTCCTGACATCTGTTTTGCGATATTCGATACGTGTCAGTGGACGTTCAATGTTTACAGTGAGCAATCGACGTGACGTAGCTTCGGAGCAGTGAAGCGAACCTAGAAGACGGACTAACACCGAAACGTACAATTAACGTTCACTCATACAGAAGAACCTCGCTTATTCGACCGTCGATTAAACGAGTCTTCGCGTTATCCGAAGCGCCCAACTCATTCGAGCCCTCCGCGTTAACCGAGGTGTACGCTCGGATAATACGGAAAACTCGTATAAAACGCATGAAGCAGTAATTTTCACGCGCGGAATAGTCCGTAAAGGTAACTTTGTTGCATACGCACTTAAACTTGTACAAGCATGCTGTATATTGGGAGCTGCAAATACAACAGTTTCGATTTTAGAGTCAATGGTTTATGTTTATATGAAGTTAATGTTATTAACGAAATTACAATTATTTTAAAAAATAACTAAATTAATCAATAAAGTTCGTGATTATATGAAGTGGTGTAATTTAAAAATATATATTGTAACGTAACGCAACACCCTTACCCCCAGGTAGAGTCCAGGTAGAGATAATAGTAATACAAGTTTGAATTGAGTATGTTATCCGTGTTATCCGAGATTGCACTTATTCGACTCACGCTCTCCCCACATTACCTCGGATAAACGTGGTTTTACTGTACTGAGTGTCGCCCAAAGCGGTACGGTTCCCACTGAAGGAAAAAATAGTAGGTCATGTCGCGAATAACCATACCAATTAATGCGTCGTTGAATAAAAATAATTAGAAAAAAGAAAAATTATTATTCGATCTCCCTTAAGAAAATTAGTTGAAAATTTTTTCAAAAAAAATTTCAAGAATTATTAATGTCAGTTATCAATTCTTTAATATATTTTTTCTTTACTAAGAACATTGCAAACATGTCAACTGACCACAAACTACCCCGCCGTGGCAGTAAATATTGAGCCGTAGCAGCAAATTTTCATTGCCGTCGCGGCGATAAATTATTAACGATCAGCATTTCGTTGGAGAACCAAAAACAATTTTTCTCTTGTGCGGGTTTCGTCGCGACGGAGTTTGTGGTCCCGCGGTGGTAGTCGCGATCCATTCTCTCTCCCCCGCGTGACCGTGAACCGCGGCTGACCTGCGACAGAAACCTAGCCCGGGCACCGCACGCTCGCTCTCTCGTTTGAACCGCTTCTCGGTCTTATTCTTCTCATTCTCCCCCTCGGAGCTTTCCCCCTCGCCATAAATCTACCTGCACGACCGCAGCAGGACGACCGGCGTCACATGCGCTCCCCCGTCCTACCCTCTTCGCTCCGCTCGTGGTCCGACAATGCGCTCCGACCGTTCCGATGCATTTCTCGCTGCGCATGCACTCCGGTACGTCTCTGGCATTGTCAGAGCCGCGTCTATCGGAGAGCTCGAGTCCACACCCGTTTGATAAACGTTGCCAGTCGCTAAGCCGCTCGGAGAGCAAGCTCTCCCGTCATCTTCCTCCGGATGAGCCGAGGGATCAATTAGGCCTCCTTGTCCAGCCTCCCGCCGAAGTGGCTGGACCACGCCTGCCGCGCGATGATCTCGTGCTGCGCGCCGGTACTGGCCGGTATAAGAGACTCTCAGAGATTAATGGAAGAGGCAAAGATCCCTCGAGCGAGTCGCGAGGGGATGCTCGATGATACCGGGTGAATGATCGATGGAATTTCTTCCGTCGATCATCGTCGCACCTCGATCGTTTCCCTCCAACCCCACTGTGTGTAGACGCTGCACCGCGTAACGATGGTAAAAAAGACTGTGACACCGCGATGCCCGCGCTCTTCCTGCACGGACGAACGCGCGAACACGCGATACACCTCTTCGGCATCGGCCGAGCGGTGCTCGCACTGTAACGGGAATAAAACCCGATATCGGGTTGCAAACGTTAGGAGTTACGCGCCGCGTACGGATGCGGTGCACAACGTGGCCGCGAAGTCGCCGCCTCTGTACTATATACCCCTGAGACCCGTTTACTCGATCGCGGTTCATTCATTCATTCCCAACGAGACTCGGTGTCACAGCATCCGCGATGGATCTTATCGATCTCGGGTTCCGCCACGGGGCTTGGGAATGACGATAACGATTCATTTATTGATTTTGATTTATTGTTGTTAATTGTTATTTATTAATTTAGGCTTCTTAATTTTTTATCATTCATTTTCATTTATGCATTTTTAGTTACTACTAAAAATGCATACGTGGGAATGGATAATAAAAAATTAAGCAATATAAATTAATTAATAAGAATTAATAAATTAATAATTAGTAGTGAATGGGATTTGTTGGCATTAGTGTTTACAATATTGATCGTGGGAAATTTACGAACGATATGCAATGCACAGTAAACATACACAGTAAAAAAAGTTTGTATTTTTTCACAACAACGTATCGTCCACGAACGCCCACGATTTTTCATTTGGTAATTTTCTGAACGCATCATCCGGCTCTAGTTTTAGAGACAAAAGTACAAAGTGAAATTATTAATGACACGGGAAATAAAAAGACATGTTTGTATATTCGAACCTGAACAAACGAGTTTGTCACTTATTTATCAAAATTATTTTTGTGAAACTTCGTATTCCGGGTTTATGAAATTATTTTTACTGTGTATAATGTCAATGAGCCATCGACCGAGGGTCTTCAGCCCAGGGTAATCGTGGGTATCCAGTGCAGTATTTTTTACGCTTTTAATGATGAAGGTTCTGATTTTCTATTTTTTTTTTGTGGTGTGTGTAGGTGTATTCTTAATTAAATTACATGTCGTTGAACATTCCGTCTAAGGTCTGAAATATAGTGTGGGTGGGAAATTTATGTGTTGGTATGTTATGTGGCGTTCGCTTTATGCATAACGGTTGTGGGTCTTCAAATTGGTTTATTGCGAACTGTTTTGTAGGCTGCAGTAATCTCGTTGCGATGGGGATAATGCCGGTTTTTCTTTCGTAGAGCGAGAAGTTACGCGGGTTTCAGAGAGGATTTGCCGGGTTTCGGATTCTCGTGAGTCGCCCGAGGGCATCTATTTCGGTTGTTTCCATTTTTTCCGTGCAGTTTCCTTGCAGTTTAAAAATATTGGGTGACCATATTCAATTATTGGTCGACCGATCGATTTGTATATTTTAACTGCATGTTTTGCACGAATGTTTGAGTTTTTTAAGGTGATACTTCTGAAATTCGTAGCATTAATTATTGTTTATTCACTTTTATTTATTCATTTTGGCCACCCAGATCATATTCAATTATTGGCCAACGGATCGATTTGTATATTTTAATTGCATGTTTTGTACTGATATCTGAGTTTTTAACGGTGATATTTCTGAAATGGGTGGCATACATTTTTATTTATTCACTTCTATTTATCAATGTTTATTCATCAATTTTTGTTTCTTTTTCGCCTTGTGATCGTCAGTCGAGGAGCTGAACGTGGCAGAGTCCACGACTCAACTCGCGCATGGATCTCTCGCGGTAGACGAGCCGCGAGGCACGTGCCGCAATTTCCCTCATATCTGTTCATATATACTTTCCCTTTTTCCCCTCGACACGGCTCTCTTCCTTCTCGTGTGCTCTCCTGTCTCTTTCTCACGCGGCGCTGTCTCGTTATTCGATCGGGGCGCGTGCCGGTCTCGAGAACCCGAGAGCGCGCACACATTATTGCCCGGTTACCACTTTTGCCGTTTGCCCCGGCTACCGATGCTCGACGCGGGACGAGACGAATGACTAACGATGAAGATTCAGCGGGAGTTCTCCCTCGATTATCTCGAAAGTATATGCCGTTCTCACACCGCGGATTGTCGGGGATATGGATGTATCATCGCAATTATTCTATTCGCGGAGATACAGCCTCGTCGTTTGTGACCTACATCGACAAATGCGAGTTTATGATATCGCGACTGTACATGGAATTAGAGACGGGATGCGGCGTTTTGGAGCGAGAGTGCATACGCGAAGCTGCAGTCCCGCGTCTGCTGCTGCGGGTGGCACAATTAAGGCTCATCGATTTTAGAGAAAAAAAAAACGTTTTATCGTTGTTGAATGCGGTGATCGATGAGAAAATGTATTTCTTTACCGCGCTGCGGCTTCGGAACGGTCTAATTTCGGACTCTACTTTTTTGGTGTTTAATGAAGAGACTCAATCTTTACGTTTCGACGCTGGTCTAGGCCCTCTTCGGAACGATGTTTATTTTTCTATATAGTTAAGTTAAAAATTGTTGTCAATATGTTTCTTACTTGTAATACTTAAGTTATGCCTTATCATTCTTATTTGTTTCCCTTATATCACGTGGTTCTTTCCATTATATTTCTTTCTTTCGTTTCGGGTGCTATTCTGTTCTGAAGCGGGCCCACACTCGGGTGGAAACGTAAAGATTGACTCTTTTCATTAAAAATAAAAAAAGAAGAACCTGAAATTACACCGTTCCGAAGCCGCAGCGCTTTAAAGAAATAGAAAAAAAACGTTTTATTTTTTTTCGCTAAAAAAAAAAAAATTGCAACGAAGATCCTCAACGATCTATTTATGCAACCGTGTCTCGATCATGTACAAAAATCCTTAGGCTCGAGTATACAAAATTATAGGAGTAGCAATATTTATTTTTCTTCATATTTTCTACTTTCGAAAGATGTGGCGTTTTTCCAACAATTTTTTATATTCGAGCACAGAGATTTTTTACACGTGATCGGAGCACTGTTACCATCGGTTGATCGTCGTAGATTGTTAGACACAATTTTTCATTGCCGAAAAATAAAAATGAATAAAAAAACCCGTTTTATTTTTTCGCCAAAAAATCGATGGACCACTTAACGAAAAATCATCTCAAGGTGTTCCGAATGACTTTCACGCTACTTTCGATTGCGCTAAAGAAAATAGGACGAGACAGTCAATAATTGGCCTCGCTCCATACCAGTCGGGAGCGAGAGGAAGTCAGACAGCCAAGGGCATCCGGTAAGTGCCCGGAGTCCTGAATTGTTTAACGAGTTCGATCGTCTGCTTGGCCGATGTGGAAGCCCCTCGAATCTTCCTTCCTGCACTCTCGTCCTATTCCTCCCGACTTCCTCCCGAACGGAGCGAAGCACGTCCGTGTACCACGCAGCGTCCAAATAATCCAAAAGCCCTGTTTCGCGTTAAATCCGGATGAGCAAACGAGAAATCGGAAGGAGGGGGCGTTGTGTGCGAGAATTTCCGCGTTTGAATACAACCGGCGGATAGCCGGATGCCGTAGGCGAGCGATAAAAAAAAAGTTGAATGTTAATTAAACGAATTTCACGTCAGGAATGGGTATTGTCTCGAATCTGTACGATTAAGGCCGGAGGAGCCTCGTGGCAAGCCGGCGGAGTGTCCCGCGACGGGAGCTCCGCGTGTGTCGCGCCTTCTAATAATGAAACTATAAGAAACGCTCCGTCGGCGGTCGTGCGGCATAGTCGAAGCGAAGTTGCCGGCTTCTAAGTCTGAGTCGTTCCCTCGCTGCGACTTTCGCGGGGGCTTTTCCATTTGATTCTCCTCGAGTTCGAGCTCCGCGGGCGCGCGGCCGTATCGCCACCGACTTGCACCGATACGTCCCAATGCTGCGCGCTGCGTCGTGTGAAAAGAAAACATAAAAATGACGAGAGCCACGCGATCGTATACGGAGAAGACAGCATCGACTTATGCATACAAGTGCATCACATCAGCTCGGTCACGCATACATTGCCCGTCCGCGCCTCCGCGGTTCGCGCATGCGCGCTGTCTGAGCGCAATTATAATTACGAACCCCCTCGAGGTTCGACTATAGTCGTTGATCCACAGAAAAATAAATAAATAAATAAATAAATAAAAATTAAAAAAATTGCAACAACTCGAGTTCGAGGAGATCGAGACGATTCCATTCCTATCGGCACCTTCATTCTATTCCCGTTTGTTTTTTTTTTCCCTCGCACAATAATAATTCCTCACGGCAGGACCGGTGCTATAGTCTCACCGTTATGCATCGCGCGCACCGTTAACTTTATTAAAAATAATAATTCACGTAACCGAGGTACACCCGGGAGACGTTCGCGATGTTGTTGCGAGGGAGAGAAGCAATCGTACGGTGTACGATCTAGAACGATCATGCCTGCATGAATGAGGAACTCCCGGTCGGTGCGATCTACACACGGGCGTTCGTTTATTGCCCCTGTTATGTGCGGAGGAGAGCGCGTTCGATGTATCTCCGCCGAGCGGCACGCACATTGCTCATCCTCCTCTCCCTCGCTCCGTCCCGTCCCGATGTGCGCGCAAGACCGACTCGGCGATTAACTTGTTTAATATTAATTATTTCTTTTGCTCATCCGTCGACAATGCTCTCCTATGTCGCCGCAACCGGGACGACGTGGAGAGCGTGGGAGCCCGTTCGCACCGTTTTACCATTTCGTATCCGCCATTATAACAGTAGCAGCCAGCGATGGCCTCTCCAGTGTACGCACCATACGTTTTTCGTAGATTCCACCGAGATATTCGAGAACCCGAGAGAGCTCTGGATGGATGCAATAAAAATTCCTACCGCGTTTGTGTGCGCTCGACGGGGCGATAACCGTGAAATGGTACCGTGTTCTCCGGTGCCATCGGCCGTTCTCCATCCCACCGGGCAATTAGTAGGATCGTTAGCGCCGAAAAATATAATTAACGATTCCCATCCCTAACGAGCGAACTCCCGAAGTCAGTGAAAATAGTGGATAAAGTGTGAATACACCGGGACATGGCAAAACGGCGGGTCGCCCTCTCGGATTTTCGTTGCGCGCGGCCGCGAGGATTCCGCCTCCGCCTCGCGGTCGCCCTACCGGCAGATTCGTATCTTTATTTATTATGTTATTAAAGTCCCGCGGGAGTGGGGGAGAGTTCGGCCGTATTTTTCTTTCAGGCATAACTGTACGTACCGTGCCAGAGCGACGGAGGGAAGCGGCGCCGACGGGCTCGGTATCAGCTCAGAAGTTGCGAGGAGAGCGCGCAGAGGAGGGAAGCAACGCGAAGCTTCGCTCTCGCAAACGGAGGCAATAAATTGAAACGCACTTCGCTCCTTAGATGGCCGTCCGGTTACCGGCAATCAACTGTTGAGCGCGGCGGCTGCACCGGCTGATTGCCGTTTCTGCGGCGAGTCAGGACGGACCTTTCGGCCCCCCGATTCTCCCCGGCTCGGCCGCAAAAGCTTCCCGAACGCCATCGGCCGATCTCGAATGGTGTTAAAAAAAATGTCGTTTTTTTTTTCCTCCCATCGACTCGGATGATCTGCACATCCGGTGGAATATAAACCGACTCCTCGTCCCGCGTTGGGCAATCGGGCGGTTAATTATTCCAACTCTACCTCTCGCTGGTGCCGAGATGACGATGGAGTAGGCGAACAGGTATAAGGTGCACTATGTCTACCCGGCCGTTTTATCAGTCTATGTAAATGTCTCGCGTGTAAGCGAGATAAGGGCTCTCTCTCCGTCCCGCTGCGATCGTTGCGACACGTATGTGACGCGGCTACACCGGGAGAGCCCGGCATGCAGGAGATTTATTTTATTCCGGGGGACGACGGCGAACCGATGACGCGAGATGTAGCAATGTAACGCTACGCCGGAGGTGCAAAAAAATTAGTTGTGAAACGGGAGGAAAGAGATCACGCCGAACGGTTCGGTGAGCAAACGGAGGCTCGAGTTAAATCGAATCGTGAGCTCGAATTTGCTTCGGGATTGCCGACTTCAGGCCGGTCCTGCGTTACCAACCACATCGACGACGTCGTTGCTGTCTACCTGCGAGCCGCAGCGCCTCGGCCTTTGGAGCACGTGCGGCACGTGATGCACGCGTTTGTTATTGCGGTGCAGCAAAGTGCATAGAGCGAGCTCTGCACTGGCAGCGTCGCTGGATGGGAAACCGAAGAGGGACGAGCGACGGTCGGGCCTTTCACCCACAGATGCCGCCACCGGACGGCGAAAGCTCCTGCTCTTCCCTCGATGGCTCCTTCACCCCCTTCGCAGCCGGGCCGATGAGAGTTTCCAGTTGATTGAATTTTTTTTTAATCGCCCACACTCAGTAAAAACATTTATTTTACGGCCACTGTTTATTCGGTTTGAGTAAAATATTTATTGGATTTAAATAAATATTTATTTATTTTATTTAAGTAACTATTTACTTAATTTAAATAGATATTTATTTAAATCAAATAAATATTTTACTTAAACCAAATAAACGGTGGTCGTCAAATAAATTTCTTTTCTGGGTGCATCGATTCATTTTGATGGACGAGACTAATTGCACGGGTCAGTTTTTACGACTCGTATGGCATTAAAGAGATCGGTGGTGCAATCTCTATCGCGCCGAGGGAAACTTCACCCCTGCGCCGACGATGTTTTATCGTCTGGCGGGGCTGCAGTCGAGGAAGGGTGGAGAGTCTTATCACGCATGCCCGGAACTCTCGGTCTCTCGTCGGCGTTCTGTCTCTCGAGAGAGCGATATTCTATTTTGACAGTACGCCCTAAAGCCGTCCCTCGTCCGGTTGACACTGTTTTATCTTCCACCCTCCGCAGGCCCGTGAATTTTCGCTCGCACTTCCGGTTCAGCGAAACGCTCGGCCCTCACCGCGCACTCGCGGCTCTCAAAGCCGCGTGGTGTGGGAGTGTGTGTTCTTTTTTTAGGCTTTTTTTTATAGCAGTTCGGTGCCGTTCGTTCGCGTGTCGAATCGCGCGACGCGCCTCTCGATTGTACGCGCGTGAGCCGACGCGGCGACGACGGCGATGACGGGAGAGCGAGGTCGATGAGCGAGGCCGAACGAGTTACGTAGACCGGAGGTTTAAACGCCGCGACGACCAAGTCACCTGTCCGCGAATCGGGTCAGTCGATAGCCGAACACCGAGCGAGGTATCCGAGGCACGAGTTTCACGAAGTTCGGTCCTCGAGCAGGGTGTGAACCCGCGAGTTTTTTCTTCTTCCCGTCGTCGAGCGATGACCGGATTGAGACCAAACTGCGCCGTGACCGAAGATCGCCCGTCTCAGTGCCTTGCGGATATGAATTTAGCGTCGGCGAGGAATAAATAGTGAGGGAAATAAATAAAAATATTTGTTGGTCTTTGCGCCCAGACCGGCAGAGTGCGACCGGAAGTGAGTACGTGTACTTCGACCTCGCACGGAAAAATCCCAACAAGATCGCGTCTCTGAGGAGCGAAAACCTTACAATGTCTTCGCCTGCCAAGCTCGGTAGGTCCGGTGAAATGTACGAGTTCGAAAGTGTGCTCCGAGTGTCGGTGATTCAATACTTTACCGGATAAGAGATAACGGCGAGTCCGACCACGGAGGCATGAGTCACTTCGACTGGAAGCTCTTGCGACGCAAGAAGGTACAATTAATAATCGTACACAATTTACATGCACAAGTAAAGTCCGTACTGTTCGTTCGGTAAACCTTCTCCCCGAGTCATCGATTTTCCACCCGCGATTAGTCGAACCGGTTAATAATTAAGGTAGTGCTGTCGCTTGGAGTTCATTTCGCGTAACTTCGAGAAAATTTAGATAATATTGCAAATACTTTCCGATGGTATCAAAATCTGAAAAAATTCATGCATATTAAAGGTTCTGAAAAGATTAATTTTGCATAATAATAATTCTCAAATACATAATAAGAATAATAATTAACACATTGATGAAGAAAAAGAAATAATAGTCAACAAATTTCCCGGAAAGCCATCTTTTTTTTACGGATAAATGTGTGGAAAAACACATAATTTAAAGCAAATGTAAAAATCTGAAAAAATTCATACATATTCAGAAAGATGAACGAACCATTTTCGTAAAAAAAAACATTAGGTTGCCGGATAATTTGTTGAACAATTAATTTTTTGATTAATTTGTTAATAACATTTTGGACTTATTATTATGCGAAATCAATCTTTTCAGTGCCTTTGATATGCATGCATTTTTTTCAGATTTTTATACCATCGAGAAGTATTTGCAATATAATCTAATTTTTCTCGAACTTATGCGAAATCGCCATCAAGCGACGGAACCACCTTAAACTCTAATAAACACTGATACGGAGTCGAAGAATTAATGTTACGGTCGTGCATCGTCTTTCGGTATTTGATTCCTCCTGATAAACACGGAGGTGGTTAGATTAGATCCGGAGCCTCGCTGAAGACGGCGCGCTGCTGTATGATATATCGTGACTATAATAGACGCAAAAGCTTACGTCGGCGCTTCTGCGTGTAACACGGGTACGTGTAACGAGGAGCCGGTACGGCGCAAAAAGATTAGCTTTCTCTCGTGGGCCGAGCACGAACGGTATGTCGAGAGATCTCGCGAGGGAGGAGAATGGGAATAAGGACGAGAAGAAGAGGAGGAAGAAGCTGCTGGACGGTAGCGGGCACGAAGCCCCGGAGAACCTCATGGCTCTCTGTTCTCTTCCGGTCTCCCCTTACCATTCTAACGGTCCTCACCGCGCCGGTACTCTTAATTGATAACCGAATTAGCATAGAGGCCGAAGCCGGCGTGCGGAGCTTCCTCCTCTCTTACGAAACGAAATTTATAAATCCGATCGGAACACCGCCGCTAAGAGAGCGGCATAGGCGCATGCAAATTCGATGCCGGTCTCGCGTCTGCCGGGGCGACGCTTTCCGACACTGACGAGGGACCCACTAATTCCATTTGGGATCGTCACGAACTGTTCGAGTGTCTCCCATTGAGAAACTGTACATGCGAAAAATATATTAAAAATATATTTGAAATTACAATTTTTTTTTACGCGAAAACATATTCTGGGTCCAGATTATATATTTTTCATACAAATGAAATTGTTACTTTGTAAATATTTTTATATCGTCTGTCGTTCTATATATCCGTCCCATATATCTAATAATATACGAATTATATATAATTTTGCGTTAAAAGCAGAACTGGGCAAATACACTAAGTACTTTAAGTATCAAGTACCGAGTCAATGTCCAGTATTCAGGATTTGACCTATCAAGGTCTGCCAGTACTCGATACGTCAGTACTCAAGAACTACCCAGTGCTCGGTAATTGAAGTACGTGCTACTAGCTCAATACGCAATTAAAGTACCTGGAGTATTTGCCTAGCTCTGGTTAAAAGAATATTCAACATATGAAAATTATATTTTCGCATATCTTTTTCTTTCTACACGGAAACGCATGAGTGAGCTTGCGCGCTAGAAACCAACCGCACGTTAAAAAAATCTTCTTACGTCTGATAAATATTTTTGATCGTAAGTGTTCGAAAATTTTTGTCGTCTAAATTTCACACATTTTTTTTTGTTTCTTTAAAAGTCTTGTTCATCAGCAAGACAAAAAAATGACCAAGACCAAAAATGTGTGGATCTTCGTTTGCTGTTCGGCGATCGTCCGTGAGGCACGAGTTACGGTATAAAAAAAATCAGAGAACTCGAATCGGTCCGTCTTGATAGACGATGAATGTTATATCAGCAGCGCCTCCGTCACACGTTCCCCCCGAGTTATAAATCGATCCGCGCCCCGTCACTTACGCGAAACGCAATAGGGAAAGGACCACGGCGTTGTCGTAGTCGTCTCTTAGAATTCACGATGGTGGCTGCCACGGGCGGCTCATGGATACCCTGATATATTTTCCCACGCTCCCTCGGCCTGAGCCGAGGCTGAGCGCGCTGTGTGCTCGCGTTTCGCCGTCGAAGCACGCCCCGTCTAAATATTCTTGCCGCGCAGCTCGCACACACGTTACAGTACACACGGTATTTATATACGTACATGTACGATCTCTCGGTGCGCTCACTCTCCTTCCTTCCACATCTCGTCATACGAAATGGAATGCTTCGCGTGATCTCCTCGAACACATATTAAAAAAAAAAAGCAAAAAACAAAAAATCTCTTCTAAAATTTAATATATTCACGTCTCGTTCATGACACTGCGACGGGCATGGTTTTTCTGATTTATGGATATTGTTACTCTCACCGTTTTCCCATGGCATACATTCCCAAGGATTCTTCTCTGAACGATTAAGCCGATGTGAAAACCCTTTCTCCGCACCCGAGCCCGGCTCGGTCGGTAACAAAAAAAAAAAAAAACTGTGATTACTTTTTATCGAGGGTGCTAACTATTTCCGCTTAAAATGAAATTATTGCGTGACTCGGATGTCGACCTAGGTTCGTGTAAAAATTTCCTTCCGGCGGTAAACGGTCAGCGTGTTTGAAAAAGTTAATTACAGTTTTTTTTATTACCGACGGTGGAATTTCATGTGCTCTCAAGGTTCCTCAAGATCTCCCCTCTTGATATTGAGATTCCGCAAAGCTGTGAATGATTAACCTTCTTTTTTTTTTTTTTTTTGGGGGTTCTTTGCTTTTAGCTCGTACGTCTCAACCCTCGTATTCGGTACGGACCGTATGCATCGCGCCCCCTCCGGAAGGGAGCGAGAGTAATCGCTTGCCAGCCCGGAATACTAATTGCCATCCCGGTACGGTGCACCGATCCACCGACGAAGTAGGCCAAGCGGGCTGACAGTGTGAGCCGTGCAACGAGAAAGGGTTAACAGTGCACGACTTAACTCAGCCTCGGGGTGTTTGTTGCTGGCACGGGGTTCTCGAGCCCTCTCTCCCGCCTCCCCCCGCGCAAAAGCCGTGCAATTTACGATCGATCGAACTGTCCGGTTATGCTGCGGTTATGATACACTGGTATCCCGTTGCCTGGCGTGTTTGTCACATGCAGGACTGTAAAATACAACACGACCTGGGGCTTCGATTAAATACAGGGTGCGACTCAATTTTCACGATTGAACGATACACGGGATTTATATATCAATATACCCTTCGGTAGAGAATGGTAACTCCACTTTGAATCGCTAGATACGATATTTTCATTAAAAACGCCAGATTTGTCAAAAATTAAGTAAATATTCAATCGGTCGGCGAGGCAATTTTGCGGCGTTCGGAGACATTTTTATGATTAAATGATACACGGAATTTACATATTAAGTACCGTCACGAGAGAATGGTGACTCTACTTCGAATCGGTACATTTATCATAATTGAAAATGCCAGATTTGTTAAAATTAAAAATTAAGTAAATATTCAATCGCTCGGCATTTGGAGACATTTTTACGACTAAACGATACACGGAAATTACGTATTAATACCTTCAGTAGAGACTGGTAACTTCACTCCGAATCGCTAGATCCGCCATTCTTAACAAAAAACGCCAGATTTGTCAAAAATTAAATAAACATCGAATCGCTCGGCGAGGAAATTTTGTGGCGTCCGTAGAATCGAGAGGTCTCTGGCTTCGTTTCTCCGCCGCATCCTCCCCGCCGAGGAGGGGTTGTGCTCCGCAAGCTTTCGCGATCGATCGCATCCCCCTGCCTCGCTCTCGACACTCTCGCCGTAGCCGGAGGCTGTGCGAGGCTACACGCGAGAGTTTCAAACACTTCTCTCTCGGTCCACAGCAATGACCGCACATTCGCGAAACCCGCGTCGAATCATTCCGTGCGATTGAACGATTTCATTCTGTGTTACAGGTGATTCCGGCCGAGCGCCGAGTTCCCGACAAGGACGAGACTTGGACTCTGCCGAGCGACCAGCAGGATGAATGCTGCGGTTCACCGGCGAATCTTCAAGCCGGCACGAGTGCCGATTCCGTCCAAGCTAAGGGAGGTATCGCCGTCGATACGGAGTCGGAGGCTGCGCCTTCCGGCGCGATCGCCGCAGCCTCCGAGCCCCGAGACGGGAATCTTCCGCGGGGTCACGAGACCCGCAAGAGCAAGACACGGAGGGTCAAGAGTTACCTGAGAAAGTGCAAGGGCGCGTTGACCAGCAAGAACGAGGATTCCGGCTCCGTGGAGAGACGCGAGAGAAACTCGAACTGCACGTCCTGGTACGTCGACGAGGATGCTGCGGTCGCCGCCGCGGCCGCTCAGGTGGGTCAGGAGAACGAAGACGAGGCACTCGACGAGATCGAGATACGTTCTCGAACTGTTGCCGAAGATTCGCAGGAGGGCACGAGGCTGCTGCTACCGAGCGAGGAAAACGAAATCGGCACGAGTCTCGAGATCGCCGACGAGATCGGTCCCCCGGATGAAAATCCCAGAAAGGACAGCGGTTTCTCGATCTACGAGGACGCGAGCGATCTCGCAGACAACCATGAGAGTGTCAGGGAACGCGTCGGCTCGCGGGAGACTCTCGTGCTGATCGAAGACTCGAGATTGCTCAACAAGTGCGACTCGAGTGACACACTCATCGCGGATTTGCCGGAAATAAAACAGTTGGACACGAGTGTATCCAGCGTCGAGGAGGACGACAAGATCCGTCTAACGACCGCTCCGACCACGGTGAGTTTACGCTCCAATGTAACTTCGCGGTTGCGTAATATTCACAACATGAAAGGGTTGAAAGTGTTTTGTACATTTAACAACCATTTCTCACTTGCGGACTTTCAAATTTCTTTTTACTTGTCAATTTTACTATTTTTTTGAATGTAGGGTAAAGGTGATGAACATAGACGATTTATGTGTACATAAATGATTTATGTGCACTGGGGGAAAAATGGTCGATCATCCAAAAGTCGCGTTGAGATACGTTCAAAGCTGTTGTTTGTTTGGCGCAAATAAATCATTGTTTTGTTAAACGATTATTTGCTTCAAACGATTCAAACAAAAATTTCTGTTGTACCAACGAAATAACACCTTTGAATGTATGTCACCGGGTCTTGGTTAATCCAACTATTACTTGTAGGAATTGAATTGTAGGAATTGAAAGTAGAATTGAAATAACAATTTTTTTCTTTGGCCGCCCGCAAGCGACTTTTACTTGAGTCGTTGATATTTTGTTTAGTGCGCGTTTATCCTAATTTATTATTACTTTTATTAAGACAATATTACCAAGAAACAAAATTTTTGTTGAATGAACATACCTTTTTGTTTACCGGATAGTATTTGTTCGTAGGACACCCGAATTCAACGATCCCACGGTAGTCAGACTCTCGGAGTGCTCTCATATAGTACATGGTAAAATAGCTGAATCTCATTTTATACTTAGAACCAAAACAAGTACACAGGCGAAAACGGCTCGAGAGATTCTTTCTATGTTTACGGGTATAGGAGACGTTAGACATGGACAGGTCGCAACGATATTGGCATTATGCACAGGGGAGGATCTCCCACATGCGCGCCGAGAACCACAGACCGACATACGAAGTTCGCGATCCTGGTACGAGGTTTACACGCGGCTCGGGTCGAGGCCCCGGCGCTCCGGCGTAATTGGGAATTTTTTCCCCGTCGACGATGTTGCCGCTGCAACTTCCCGGCACTCTCGCTCGGGGACGGGAAAGTATGCTGTGTAGAAGAGCCCAGATCAGGGCAGACTCTTGCTTCCTCACCCAGATACCTACATACACAATACACTTACCCGGGACTCCGTCCCGGTAAATGGATTATTCCCCGTCGTCGCTCATAGTCCTCCTCCTCGTCGCTGGCTTCAGCCTCGGGGTTACAGAATAGGTTACGGATGGAGTCTCTCCCTCTCGGGCCATAGAGAAACAGCGAACGGAGAACTCGGGTGCGCTACGGCAAAAGCCGCCTCCGGGTTTGTCCCCGCTATTGTGCATCGCACCGTACAGCTCGAAAGCTTATTCCTCACAGGCGCACGTAGTCTAACTTCGTTACTCGTTAGGGCGGTCTTTCCCGCAGCTCCGACGACCGGCGACGACGAGAGCCTCCAAGGAGCCCCAAGTACAGCCGCTGCTGGAAACGAAGGAGGTGTGTATGGGAATCGCGGCGACGGGCACGCCGATCGTGCTCATTAATTATATCGGCGAGTGATCTATCTGGACCAGCGCACGGCTCGTGGGTCTTTTTCCCTCCCTCCTCTGCGAGCTCTCGCGGCGCAAGAACCTCGCCGCGGGAGCGGGAGGGCCTCTCCTCGATCCTTCGTCGCTATCCTTCTTTCCTTATAGCGCCCGGTGTATCACCGCTTGCTCCATATTATACTTTACGAGTCAGCCCTGTTCCCTCGATGCATGGTTGAAAAAAATAAAAATAAAAATAAAAAAATGGAAAAAGAGGAGAGAAAAAAAAATGCCTGGCGTGAGAGACAGGATAAACAGCGGCCGATTTCGTGTCGGGGCGTCTCTCGTTGAAACGGAAAAGTCGATCATCACTCTCGTGAAAGTGTAGCTGAACCGTCGGCCGATGCACGCCGGTGCGGATACCGTATTGCATATAGTTCGAGAGGGAAACTGCGCTTTTACCGAGGAGGCTTTTAAAAAGCTTCGCCGTACGTGTACGTGCCTCGTACGCACTTGGCGCGCACTAAGCCGGATTATAGATGCTACGCGCGTTCCGATGCCACATATCGTACGTGCGAGAGAGCCGCGCCTCTCGGCCGGTTTGTTCTACCGTTCGCGGGAGAACCTCCACCGGGAAACGATAAACCTTCGATATACCACAGCCGCGGATCTTACATACACGCGGGAGAAGCCGCCGCGGCCACGCGCGTCACGGGATTTATTGTAATTGGCGGTAATGATGGGCTCGGGCGCGTGTACCTCGTTTCTTCGCATACGGCACAGCATCCACTATCTCTCGCGCCTGCTCGTCTCTCGCGGCAAGGCAGTATATATTCTCCCCGAAGCCCGAGCGTAACGCACCTTTTGCAGAGTGTGTCAGTGGTGCGTGTATGATGTATGCTCCTGGCTGCCGGTCGTGCTCCCGCGAGAGTTTCGCTCGCGGAACGGAGAGTAACTCGAGACATAGAGATTCGAACAGCTTCCGGTTTGGCTCGAGTTACCTGCCCGAGATTTTTCAGCCCGATCGACCTGGTACAAGCCGACAACGTCGGAACTAAATGAAACTCGCTCCGTAATGACGGGCTCGTTTGAGGCTTACTGTCTTGATACTCTATTTGGATTCTTGTTCAATCTCGCGGAGGCGCTGGCGCGATGCAAAAATGAAACCGGGACGGGGAAACAATACCGAGTTTGTCTGAACGGGACCACAGTTGAAAGCTCTTCGAGATCTCGGGTGACGGTTAAATTAATTAAATCGAACTCTTATTTCCTTTTCGCAAGCGTTATCTCTGCGGTACTTTTTCGTGGGAAATTTCTTAGTCCACTTCGCCATTTCCGACAGACAGGTAGTAAGATTTATTTATCGATCTCATCTCGTAAGAATGTATGAAAAAAGTACTTTCACGTCGCATCCGTCGAATCAAGTCTGCCAAGATTCACCGACTTTTAAGGGAGAAAAAAATCCATCGCGCTTCTATGACAGTGTTGATCATCTATCAATCATTATTCTCGGCACCCGCGTCATGGCTTCGCGTGATAAATTATTTATCGGTACCAGTAAGACAATCTCTGTGGTGGTAAAAAAAATAGTGTCGCTTGTTTGTGTCCTGAGCCAAGCCTACTAAGGACACTGCGCTTATACAGTGAAAAGTTAATTGTGCAGTGAAAAATTAAAAATAACAATAAGAAAATAAAAATATATAGCAACCAAAAAGCAAACAGAAGGAAGAAACTAAAATTACTAATAAACCATTGAAATAAAACGATAATAAAAATGAGAATACGAAACAAGCACGCAAGCAGCGCAGTCTACCCATTCAATCCTGATCCCTCATCCTGGCGAGAAACAATTTCTGGAGCGCAACCCGGAATGCACTAAACGAGTACAACCGCCGCAACTTCGACAGAAGCCCGTTCGAAAAACGCCCTGCCGAGGCGCCAAAACAACCTCTAAGAGTCTTACTCCGGCAAAAAGGCAAGTCCCAATCGACGTCAAGGGCCGGCCTTCGCAGGTCGCGCACTGTCACCGACCGCCTCATAGCCTAACAACTCCATCTATGATATATAAGCTTCGGATACATGGTGTTTCTCCAACCCAGGTACTTTTTGGTTGAAATGAATTTGATACCCTATCAATCGTGTCAACATCTTCGTTCGTGAATTATCGCACGTGTTGACACATACGTGGAACTTGCATTCTCGAAAACGGCAATCCTATTTTATCGTGCAACTGTATCAGCGCGCTTTGCTACCTAAGGAGTCATTTATACATACCTACTTTAGGTCTGAATATTTGTTTTAATACAGCGTATATATAACACGGCTGATTAATAAAATACTTTGTACTCTGTTTACTATACTATAGAATATTGTGTTTATTCGTAACGAAAGAATACTCTGAAGGGAGGACGGCCGAACAACAATTATCAATTAGTACTTGATCCCAGTAACTTGCTGGATCCATCTGCTGAAAGTTGAGACCCGCGTGAAGACACCTGGCTTACTACTCGGACAATCATCATCGCCGTAACTGACCACCCCTATTTGAAGATATTCCCTGTTGACCTGGACTATCAAAGGACCGCCGCTGTCGCCCTGTAAAAACAACAACAAAAAAACATCGTTGAGTTACTTTATTCCCTCCCACGAATTCCTCCGTAAAAGATGATGGAAATTTTAGTTCCACCATTTTTACGAATGACCATTTAAAAGCGTGCGGGGCCGCTCGAAACGGTCCAATACACCGAATTTTATTCTACAATGAGAAAAAGAAATGGTTGGATTAAGCAAATGCGCGGTGACATACGTTCGAAGCTGTTATTTGTTTGGTACAACAAAAATGTTTGATTCAATCGAAAATGTTTGAATAAATTGAAGCAAATAATCGTTTAACAAAACAATGCTTTATTTGTAACAAACAAATAACAGCTTCGAACTTATGTCAGCGCGACTTTTGGTTAATCCAACCAATTTTTTTTCTCAGTATATACTTGTGCTAGGTCGCTGATGAAGTGCGGTTCGTTAAATTTACCTGGCAAACGTCTTGGCCCGTTCTCGCGCCGGTGCACAACTGCCGTTCGTCGACGTTCCAGTGCGTCGCGCACTCGTCGTTCGATATGATCGGTATCGAGCCGTACTTGAGTTTCTTCGTCTCGGGGCGCGAATAACCTTCGCGTCCCCATCCAACGATCAGTGCCGTATCTCCGACAAAGTCATCGCTCACGTGTCTCGCTCCGGCCAGTCGAATCGGCTTGATCACAGCTGGAAGCCAGAAAATCAATGAAACATCGAGATACATAAGTACAATGATGAAAAAATGAGGTTGAATCAACTAAAGATTCGGGCAGGCACGTTCAAATAAATATTTTGTCGGTCGAACAAAATATTTTTATTTAAAAATTAAGTCGACAAAAGTATTTCGAAAAAAAAAGAAAAATCGACAAAAAATTTAAGTCGACAAAAGTATTTCGAAAAAAAAAGAAAAATCGACAAAAAATTTAAGTCGACAAAATTTTTTTAGTGAATTGATCAAATTGTTTTTTCAACCAACCAATGTTTTAGCTGTACCAACAAAATATTTATCTGAACGTTCCTGCCCAAATTTTTAGTTGATTCAATCGTAATTTTTTTAACAGTGTACTCGCGACAATATTCGTTCCGTTACGGTATAATTCTAATCCGTACAGAAAATCGTCGAAAAATTTGGATATGCGAAAGACAAACTTACCATTGAAAGGTATATCACGGGGCATCCACAGAATGGCAATGTCGTTCGCAACATTTTTATATTGAGGATGCAGCGCCCCCTTGGTAGTCATCATCGCAACACCGGGACCGTTGTAATAATCGTAACCGACATTGCTCTTGTCGGTTTCACCGAATACAACGAGAAATCTTCGTGGGCTCTCAGCGACGCAGTGACCGGCTGTCAATACCCATCGGACCGAAATTATCGTTCCGCTGCATATGGAAATATGTCCGCCACCCATGAGACGATGAACCACCGCCATCCATGGGAATTGACCTAAGTCCGCGTCATCTCCACCGACCAGTCCCGCTATCGGTGCCGTTTCTGAATAGACCATATTTTGTTAAAATTAACTTCATTTATTTATTTGTCTCGCAAAAACTTACCTCCAGTCGAGTTGCATTTGTTTTCACTGTGAATATCGTCGCTTTCCTCAAAGTACCCGAGGTAATTGCTAGCGCTGTTGAAGACCGGAAAAACAGCTGTGGGCGGCGTCACGGCGTAGGGCAAAGCGGACGACGAGACCCGGAGATCTTTGAAAAACGCTAAGACGATCAGAGTCGCGAGCGCAGTTCGTTCTTCGACTGAGAAATACATGACTGAACGATTTCGAGACCTTGCACGATCCTATATTTATATGCCGGAAGGGGCAAGGCAATCAATATTTTCCGCAAGTTTAGGTAGGTAGATAGGTAAGTAGGTAGAGCCCCCCCCCCTTCTGCAAGAGCTTTGCTAGGATTTCTTAATTACACGCTAGGGTGGTCCGTAAATTGAAAATTTTTGAATTTTCTGGGTACAACACCGTATTATCGTGAGGTATAAAATAAAAATGTGATGTGCGAAGGTGTGCGAACTTTTGTTGCAACAAACATATCTTTTCAAATAAAATATTCACTTATTTTTCCGCAGCGGATTTTCCCCTATTAGAACACTTTGTAACTATTAGTTATAATTGTCGAAAACTTCGTTTTTTGAACCCTCGGTAGCGACCTCTAAAGATACTTCGATTTCATAGCAATTTCGCAGAGTTTTTTCTAACACGTTATACTTTTGGAAGTGCGTGATGGCTTCAAGGAAATATCGAATTTTTCATTTTAACTTTAAATTCAGACGTTCCGAAGTTTTTAATTTTTTAAATGGCCGGTAGCGATCTCTAAGCATGCATTAATTTTGGGGACTCTTCGCACATCGCGTTTTTATTTTATATTTCACGATAATACGGAGTGGCCCCCAGAAAATTCAAAAATGTTCAATTTAAGGACTGCCCTATTACACGCGTTCAACCAGGGAGACCGATTAACCAATAAATGTTCCGAGAAAATAAAGTAGAAAATCGAGTATACTTGGAACAAATTGAATGCACCCTTTGAGTCCGGTAGTGTCGACCCTAGTCCACAAATGACCGTTCCTGGTAAATTGGGCCATCAGGTACAGAGTCGCACCTAATAAACCTGCGAGAGTCAAAAGGGTCGATCGGTCGCATTTGTGTAACGACCATTATAGAATCTCCATAACTTTCCGCGCAGGCTTAGCGATAGGCGTTCTGCAGTGCAATCCGATAAATATAAGTCTCTTGTACCCCGAGAAAATTCGAAGAATGTCTCCTTCGCAGGCAGCGAACCTTTTCAATACGTCTCTTCGTTATTGTCTCTATTTTGAAACGCTCTGCAGCTGTTTTCGATAATGACGATAGGTCGCATCGGCAAACGCATCAATAAAGAGGACGTTAAATCCCGATACGACGAAGTTACCGAGTGCGACCCACGCATAGTTAACGTGAAGGTTAGACTGTAAAAAAATTAGTATGAAGTTTAATGTGCCGGACTGGAAGTTTTTATGCACAACTGGTATATTAAATTTCATGTACAATTACGATGAAAAATTAATGTTCGGTGTATTAAAAGCATTGGAAATACTCTAATTTTAATAATTTACTTTAATTTCACTGAAAAAATTATTCATTTTTCATCACAATTGTACATTAAATCTAACGTACCAGTTTTTGCATAAAAACTTCTAGTCCCGTACATTAAATTTACAATTATTTTTACGGCGTAAGTAAACTTGATTTTCTATTTTGATTGATTTCTCGGAACATCCATTGTCGAAACGGTCTCTCTGGCTGACCGTGTGTAATTAAGAAATCCCATATAAGCTACTGACGAGAGCTATTGAAGGGAGGGGGGAAGGGGCGGCTTTACCTACAATTGCGAATTTTGACTGCTTTACACCCCTTCCACAGACAATTGATTTTCGAAAAATGGAAATGGATGGGCTCCGGCATATAAATATAGGATCGTGCAAGATCTCGAAATCATTCAGTCATGTATTTCTCAGTTGAAGAACGAACTGTGCTCGCGACTCTGATCGTCTTAGTGTTTTGCAAAGATCTTCGGGTCTCGTCGTCCGCTTTGCCCTACGCCGTGACGCCGCCCACAGCTGTTTTTCCGGTCGTCAATAGTGCTAGTGGTCACCTCGGGTACTTTGAGGAACGTGACGACAACCACATTAAAAACCAATGCAACTCAACCGAGGGTAAGTTCTTATGAGACAAAGAATAAGCTAACTTATTTTTAACAAAATGTGCATTAATAATTATAACAAATTATGCACTAATAATTATAACAAAATATGCTCTAATAATTAAAACAAAATATGCTCTAATAATTAAAACAAAATATGCACTAATAATTATAACAAAATATGCGCCAATAATTATAACGCAATATGCTCTATTCAGAAACGGCACCGGTAGCGGGACTGGTCGGTGGAGATAACGCGGACTTAGGTCAATTCCCATGGATGGCGGTGGTTCATCGTCTCATGGGTGGCGGTAAAATTTCCCTATGCGGCGGAACGATAATTTCGGTCCGATGGGTATTGACAGCCGGTCACTGCATCTCTGGGAGCCCGAGAAGATTTTTCGTCGTGTTCGGTGAAACTGACAAGAACAATATCGGTTACGATTATTACAACGGTCCCGGTGTTGCGATGATGACTACCAAGGGGGCGCTGCATCCTCAATATAAAAATGTTGCGAACGACATTGCCATTCTGTGGATGCCCCGTGATATACCTTTCAATGGTAAGTTTGTCTTTCGCACGTTCAACTTTTACGACGAGTTTCTCTACGGATTAGAATGATAAAAAAACGGAAAGAATATCGTCGCGAGTATTTATGTATCTCGATGTTTCATTGATTTCCTCGACACCAGCTGTGATCAAGCCGATTCGACTGGCAGGAGCGAGTCACGTGAACATTGACTTTGCCGGAGATACGGGCCTGATCGTTGGATGGGGACGCGAAGGTCCTTCGAGCCCCTCTACGAAAAAACTCAAGTACGGCTCGATACCGATCATATCGAACTCCGAGTGCGCGAGGACCTGGGACGTCGATGAACGGAACGTATGCACTGCCGCGAGAACGGGCCGAGACGTCTGCCAGGTAAATTTAACAAACCGTACTTCATCAGTGACTTCGTCTATGTATAGAATAAAACGCGGAGTCATTGGTTAAAATGGTGGATCAAAATTTTCACAATCTTCCACGGAGGAACTCGTGGAAGGAAATAAAGAATCTAAACCTATGATTTTTTTTGTTCTTTTTTTACAGGGCGACAGTGGCGGTCCTCTAATAGTTCAGGAAAATGGGGAATATATTCAAATAGGGGTGGTCAGTTACGGCGATGAGGATTGTCCCAGTAATATTCCGGGTGTCTTCACGCGGGTCTCAACTTTCAGCAGATGGATCCAGCAAGTTACTGGGATCAAGTACTAACTGTTAATTGTTATTCGGCCGCCCCTCCGTTCAGTGTATTCTTTCGTTACGAATAAATACAATATTGTACAGTATAATAAAGAGCGTACGAATTATTTTATTAATAAGCCGTATTGTACATAAGGTGTCCTAAAAGAAATATTGAGACCAAAATTAATTGTATATAAATGATTCCTTACCGAGAGCAGCACACTGATATAGTTGTACGATAAAATCGGATGGCCGTCGTATTAACACATGCGATAATTTATCAATGAAAGTGTTGACGAGGTAGATAGTGTGTCAATTTCATTTGTACCAAAAAGTAACTAGGTTGGAGAAACACCATCTATCCGAATCGAATATACCATAGATGGAGCTGTTAGGCTGCTTTGGACTGAATTTACCTTTCATCGAAGTTAAAGCAAGCGTGCAAATTAACGTAAACCAGAAACACTTCTTTTACTGGATAAACACTTTGTGGTTAAGCGCACGAAAGCTTAGTCGTAATTTCCGGCATTAATGCAAGGGTTTTTGACATCTGTATTTTTTTCTCTCGCCTTATAAATCCCCTTTTTCGCCTTATTTGTGCGAACGTATTGGGAGGCCAGTTGGGGTGCCAGTGCGCGACTTGCGAAGAGCGGCCCTTGACGTCGATTAAGACGTGCCATATTACCAAAGTGAGGCTCTCAGCGGTTCTGCTGATGTCTCGGCGGTGCGTTTTTGGAACACGTTTTCCGTCGGAGTTGCGGCGTTTGGATTCGGTTAGTGGGTGGTTCCGGCGTGCGCTCCGTGAGTTGTCGCTCGCCAGGACGAGGAATGGGGGTAGAATGGGTAGACTGCGTTGGTTGCGTCCCTGTCTTGTATTCTAATTTTTATTATGTTGTTATCCAATGGTTTATTACTAGTTTCAGTTTATTACTTCTGTTTGCTTTTTGGTTGCCATAATCTTAAATTTTGTTATTTTCATCGTATCATGTTTATTGTTATTTATAAGCCTTTCACTGTACAATTTTTGTGCTGCGCATTTTCTATGTTTCCCCTCTGTATATTTTTGGACCACATAATCAATAATATCTATCTAAATGCCAGCCGGTTCACACAAGACCTGTCGACGACCCGCCGGACTTCTATCTTCTTTTTTTTTTAATCAGCAACGAACCTTCTTAGTTCGAATCTTCGTTATTGCCTCTATTTATAAAACGCTCTGCAGCTTTTCAACAATGACGACAGTTCACTTCGGCAACGCTTCAATAGAGAAAACATTACATCTCAATACGACGAATTTGCCGTTCACGACCCTCGTGCAGCTAACGTGGTTGAGCGTAGCGATGCGTCAACGAAATTGCACCCACCGGTTGTGGATTGAACTCTAGTGTATAGAAATTCGCGTGTCGAAGAAATAATAATAGCCCGTCGTCATCGTCGTCGCCGTCGTCATCCTCGTCATGTCTTCCGGGCGGATCCGCAGTCTGGATTCTCGCGATAGATTGCTTTTAGATCGCGTACGATAATCGGTTCCTTTTCGTAATCGTCATACACGTCAAGAACTCCCGACACCGCGCAGAGCGCATGAGGACGCGGACGAGGGAGAGGAAAAGATTTACAAGTATGCACACAGTGGCGTCTCGGAGCGCACCTAATAGCGCACAGATATCGGACTCCAGGGGGGCGGGAGGAAGCGAGGAGGGGGGGGGGGGCGAGGAAGTAAATGCAATGTGCACGCTTTGGCTTTGTACATGCGCACGAGATATACGCGAGATCTCGCGAGAGAGGAGAAAGTGATACCCGCCGATCTCGCCCTCTTCACTCCCGACAGAGACGAAGATGACTCTCGGAGTTCATACTGTATAAACATCGTGGCATGCGCTGCAGGAAGAGAAAAGAAACTGAGCGATTCGTGGCGCGCCATGCCGACGCAGTCATCGCCGAGTCATTCGTCGCGGTGCGATGCACTCGTTGCTCCGTGCAGGCCTCCTCCGCCTCCACTCCCGCGGGTGATGATTGCAGACTTGCACTTTGTAAATTTTAAGAGCGGGATCATTCATGCCGAGGGATGTTATTATCAGAGCGATTCCTTGTCGCGAATAAGCCGCTGCAAACGCGCAGCTGAGAAAATGGTTGGATCGACCGAGGCTCGATGATATACGTTCAAAGGTGTTATTTGGTTGACTGAAAAAAAATATGTCAATGATCCAAGTAAAATTCGCGTGCGGGCTGCCAAGGAAAAAAAAATTGTTTTCTTTAATTCCACTTTCAATTACAATTCCATACGGGATTGAAGCGATAACATGTTACCTTGGCAGTCTTGACGTCGTTATTTCATATCATGTGGAATTGTAGGAACTGAAATAAAAATAATTCTTTGGCAGCCCGCAAGTGAATTTTTATTCAGTGTTGGTGTAACAAAAATGTTTGTTTGAATTGACAAATCTTGCATCGATTGAAATAAATAATCGATTATCAAAACAATGCTTTATTTCTACCAAACAAACAATAGCTTTCAACGTATGTCACCGTTACTTTCGGTTAATCCAACAATTGGTTTTTCTCCGTGCGGAGATCGTTGCCAAGACGGTATTGACACTTCC